>JAKKZN010000021.1:30255-46391 GCA_033441825.1 Pangasius elongatus
ATATGGAGGTAATAAATGAGGATATGAAGCTAGTGGGTGCGGGTGTTGAGGATGCAGAAGATAGGGATAGGTGGAGAATGACGATTCGCTGTGGCGACCCCTGAAGGGAAAGGCCGAAAGAAGAAGATTCAAATTACATAAAAAGAGCTTGATTCTGTGGTTAAGGAACAATTTCTTTGTGGATTTGTAACTTTTTAATTTAAAATCATGGAGTCTGTTATGTCATTCAACCTAGCAAGGTTCTCAAGATCTTTGCAGGAAAAACAGCTCCACATCATCACAGATCCCCCATCAGACACACCAAAAGTGTGGATCAAGTTCTTTTCTGTAGAACCATCCTTCTTTTCATGCCAAACCAACCATGAGTTGTTATTAATTTTTTTTACTCATCTGACCATAGAACATTTTATTTTTATCATAAACTTTTATTTTTCAATCTTTACTAAGAGTGCCAATAATTTTGGAGCTGACTGTACTGCAGAGTCCTTCATCGTGAAGCAACATTATTAAACTAAAAGTTAAGCTAGAAAAAAAAATTCTGAAAACAAAATTTAAGCAGCAGTATGATTACTGAGTAATGGAAGGCCATTAAATAAGAGGCAAATTACATTCATGATCACTTTCAGTGACATCAAATGAAAATATAGCACAGTCAGATCAATTTACAAATGTGTAAATAAGATGTGTGTGTGTGTGTGTGTGTGTGTGTGTGTGTGTGTGTGTGTGTGTGTGTGTTACTCACATAGTGCAGGCAGTCTGGAGATCAGAAAAGTTACCTGGCTGCTCCACTGTGGTATGGATGGGAAAAAGCCCCCCAATGATGATATTCCCAGGAGCGAACACTCCAGTGTGTTTGGTCAGTTTTAAAGACACAAGGTTTAAGATCATGAGCAACATCAACAGTGTTATCTTCATTATTATCAGTGTGTCACACACTCCACTCTGTACCCTTTCCGCTGCCTAGAATGACTTGTTTCACAGCTGCATAGGCACTTAAAGTCATCATTCACACACACACACACACACACACACACACACACACACACACACACACACTGTATCCAAACCCCTCCCCTTGTGTACTTGCCTTCAAGCACACAGATTTTGTTTCTGGTATCTGTGTCTTTGTTACTGCAGAATTCAGACATGTGAGTGACGTTCCACTCAACTGTAAAAAGTCAGAAGTCACACTCACTCACTTTATCCTCATCAGGGTGGCGGTGGATCCGGAGTTTATCCCAGGAACACTGGATGTGAAGTAGGAATACTCCATGGATGGGACAATGCTCCATCACCATGCAATGACACATTCACACCTAGAAGGACATTTTTTGGGAGGAAACCAGAGAATGCAGAGGAAACTCACATGGACATGAAGATGTCAGACTCCACACAGACAGTAACCCGAGCTCAGGAGCGAATCCTGGAGCTGTGAGAAGACAACACTTCCTGCTTCACCACCATGCTGCCTATAAACTCTATAATTATTATATTTTATGGAATATCAGTGGAGTGATTTACCTTGAGTGACCACTGGATGGAGCTGTAAGACTGATATAAAGTCTCTCAGTGAACAACTAACACAATTTACTTTTCAATAGAGAAAAGACATTTCTATTTTGAGTCTCCAATTGCACTCTGATCACACTGTAAACCATTTTAAACCACTATAGGACAAGAGCATACCTAATAATCTGTTCTGTCTCTCTCTCTCTGTCTGTTGAGCTACATGTTACTCCTGCTGCCATTTCCACTGATCCTGACTCTTCCTTCCCTCCAGTCCTGTCTCCATCCTGCTGCTTTACTTCTGCTTGGAGCCTCCTTCACCTGAGAATCTCTCGCTCCTGGATTGCCTAAGGATTGAACTTGCTAAAAACAGTTTAAGCTCAAGTCTCATTCATTATACAGTGGATAACTTCAATTGGACATTTTGGCCGTAAAGCTAAAAACTAAAATGAAATTGAAAATGATCCTGATGCTTGTAGTTATGATATTTTCAACACACTCACTACTGCTTGACTCTATAGTACACAGTTACAGAAGGGAATGATTTATAATCGCACTATCGGGTGTCACCCAGATGAGGATGGGTTCCTTTTGAGTCTGGTTCCTCTCAAGGTTTCTTTTCAGGGAGTTTTTCCTCACCACCATCACCTCTGGCTTGATCATTATATATCACATATTTACAATATATGTATATATTTTAATCCATTTATTTCTGTAAAGCTGCTTTGTGACAATGTCCATTGTTAAAAGTGCTATACAAATAAAATTGAATCGAACTGAAATTCTCCAAATTCTATATTCGTTAAAGCAAACAGACGAGGTTTTTTTTTGATCGTGTGAAATATCAAATTGTCTGCAGAGTCTGTTAGTAAATTAGCTTTTTACATGTCTTCAAAATTCACTTTAACACACTGTGTGGTCTCACTGTGACCCCCAACACACACACACACACACACACACACACACACACACACACACCTCCTCTGGGAGGGACTATAAAACTGTGTGTGTGTCTACGCGTGTGCATGCACCTTTTCCACCATCTCTCTTTTGGGAGAAATGTCTTAAATAATAATCATCACAATGATGATGATGATGATGATGATGATGATGATTATTATTTAGATGGTAGTGTGAGTATTATGGCTGGCTCAACTGAAACATAAAAGGAGTATGTTATGAGATGAGTATAGTAGATTACACTCACACCCGTGTCTCATGCGAAAGGCTACTTTATATTAATTTGTGAGTGTGATGTGTGTTTTAATTCCAATTTTCCATAATGAAGCACATTATAAGTCTCAGTAATAAAAGTATTAGAAATAAATATTACTCACTAAAAGGCTGAAAACTTTGAGTCACATTCGTGCTACATTTTTGCCTGCAGGTATTTTAACGTTTATTGAAATGTTTTTTAAAGCTCAGAGACCAAAGACAGGAAACCTCTCAGAGGAAAATACTGTAATTACTTACAGACCACTGACACGAACGTGTGTGTGTGTATAAGTGAAATACATGTTGGAGGAATTACGAAAAGAATGATGCATGCACATATAGAAGTCCAGTGAGAATACCCACACACAGTAATACAGGGAGATGGTGGGAAACTGATCAGTGAAACACTGATGGAATAGAAAGAGGTTATTGCTGCTGCACTGGACTGTAAATGTGTGTGTGTGTGTGTGTGTGTGTGTGTGTGTGTGTGTGTGTGTGTGTGTGTGTGTGGAGGCTGTGCATGGTGAGGTAAAAGTCTCTGCTATTTGATTGGCTGAGATTTGGTGAAACCACTATATGACCACCATGAAGCTCCGCCCCCTGCACACTGTGATTGTACATTAATGAGGTGTGAAAGCGTATTGTTGTTACCGTGTGTGTGTGTGTGTGTGTGTGTGTGTGTGTGTATGTGTGTGTGTGAGAGAGAGAGAGAGAGAGAGACGGAGAGAAAGTTTTTACCCCTTTTGACTAAAACAAATCAAAACAAAAAAAAACTTTTGTACTAAAAAAGTCAAAAGATTTAATTTTGTTTCTGAGGTTAATATCTTAAGATTATCTACATGCCAGTTATTACACATGCCAGTTGTGTGTGTTACTGTTTCATGTTTAGAATTAAGCATTTCATATGCTAGCATTTCTAAATTTATTAATCACTTATCACATACAAAATGTTAGTTGATGTCATGTTTTAAACCCTCAGGAGTGTTAGTTATTATCAGTAATGTGAAATATTTCAGATGGGACAGGAGTGAGATAAGGAGTGAAATAAGAAGTGAATTAAGGGGTGATATAAAGAGTGATATCAGTAGTGATATTAGGATTTCTTGGTGTGCACCAGAGTTTTCTCATGTTTTTTTTTTTTAATCCAGCTCAGCGGTGTCTCGCCTCTCTCTTCTCACCAACATGTGGTTTACATTTGACTGCAGTGAATTTAATTGGCTCTCCCTCATGTTCGCTTTTATTGAAGTAAGCATCATGTACACAAATGTTCCGAATAAACACTGTTTAACTTTAGCGCTCAGCTTAATGAGGCTCTCCCTGCATCTGCTTCATACTCACTGAGTTCCACATCATCATAATGCCAAACGACACAACTCAACAGGACATGACACAACACAACATGACTTGATTCAACTCAGCTCGACACAACATGGCACGACAAACATGACAGAACTCGACTCGACAAAACTCCGACAGCATGACTTGACATGACACAACACAACACGACTCGATTCAACTCAGCTCGACATAACAGAACACAACACAACATGACTCGACTTGACACAACAGGACTCAACATGACTCGACACAACACAACATGTGAAAATGACAGTGAAGTGTTCCACTGTTAGAAAGAGTTATGGATGTTTTATTGGCTAAACAAATGTTACTGTGAGAAACAATGTGCTTAAATTATGTAATGGTTTGGAAACCCATGGGGCCTGAACTCTAACTTATAAAACGGAATGTGTGTGTACGTGTGAATATACTGCATGTGAGTGTTCTTGCACAATACACTTTGGCTTAACACTGGAAAAATAAACACACTTTAATTGAATGTAATGTGGCACATTGAGTCAGAAATCCACAGAGACATGAACATCCATCAACACACACACACACACACACACACACACACACACACACACACACACACACACACACAGTGATATTAATCTGGTCAAGTTTAATTTGTTAACTTCATCTTGTAGTTTCACTGTCAGTGTTTCTTTTTCCTTTTGCAGAAAAAGAAGATCAAAAACAAAGATAGACGCTTCAGTGTTTTAATCAAAATCTCATTAAATTTTGGGAATAGTTACGACAAAAAATACAAATAAGCTGTAGTAAAAGTAAATATGAAAAGTGAAAGGAATAAAAGAAGCAAGACGCAAGACGTATAATAATGTATAGATTTTATATTCCAGGAGAAACTAAATCAGTGAAATCAATTGTTTGATTTATTGAAATAGACAGTTTGAAAGAATTGGTTCAGTATAATGAATCAAACCTTCCTTCATTACTCACAAACTTCACCTGAGCTGATTCAGAAATAAAACATCTTTACGATGGTAACAGGGTTTCAACCAAGTGGTAATGAAGAACTGAAGTAAATGAGGGAACATTAAAGACAGGATTGGAAAGCAGCCGCAGTGTCCTGATTGTAAATCAGTGAAATTTGTTGCTACTTCAACGTGTGTGAAATGTTCTTCATGTTATTGAAACGGGCGGGGCTATGTTAAGGGGTGGGGTTACAGCTGCAGCACTCCCGTGATGTTGTGTAGGATGTTTTATCCCACTCACACACATATCAGTGTATAAATGACGGTCCGAGTGTGTTCCTGTGTGATGAATTGTGTAATTGGTTGTGTAATTTTCAACCTCCTGAGATGATGGCGTGGGTCTGCGCATCACTGAGCTGAGTCGAGTCTGTTTTTAATAAAGAGATTTGAAGCATGTTTTTGGCTTCACACTTCACACCAGTGGGGATCATTACTGAGAAACAGAATAACTCACTGTAATAGAGCAGAGTTTCTCTTCTCCTCAGCAAAATGATTCTCACTGCTGAGATTAGTGATGTTTTAGGAGATTAGATGATCTTCACATCAAAGAGATTTAAAAATTGGAGAATCTGAGACACACAAAGCTGATATGATTCTAAAAAACTGCTTTTATTGGTTTTAAAATCACATGCTAGATACTCTCACTCCACTCATCTCATCTGCTCCTCATTGCTCCTCACAGCTCCTCTTACTGCTCCGCTCACAGGTCTCTCACTGCTCCTCACCACTCCTCTCACTGCTCCTCTCACTGCTCCTCTCACTGCTCTTCACCACTCCTCTCACCACTCCTCTCACTGCTCCTCTCACCACTCCTCTCACTGCTCCTCACCACTCCTCTCACCACTCGTCTCACTGCTCCTCTCACCACTCCTCTCACAGCTCCTCTCACCACTCCTCTCACAGCTCCTCACCACTCCTCTCACTGCTCCTCTCACTACTCCTCTCACAGCTCCTCACCACTCCTCTCACAGCTCCTCACCACTCCTCTCACCACTCCTCTCACAGCTCCTCACCACTCCTCTCACAGCTCCTCTCACTGCTCCTCACCACTCCTCTCACTGCTCCTCTCACTGCTCCTGACCACTCCTCTCACCACTCCTTTCACTGCTCCTCTCACCACTCCTTTCACTGCTCCTCTCACTGCTCCTGACCACTCCTCTCACCGCTCCTCTCACAGCTCCTCTCACCACTCCTCTCACTGCTCCTGACCACTCCTCTCACTGCTCCTCTCACTGCTCCTGACTACTCCTCTCACCACTCCTCTCACTGCTCCTCACCACTCCTCTCACCACTCCTCTCACTGCTCCTCACCACTCCTCTCACCACTCCTCTCACCACTCCTCACTGCGCCTCTCACCACTCCTCACCGATCCTCTCACAGGTCTTCTCACTGCTCCTCACCGCCCCTCACTGCTCCTCTCACAGGTCTTCTCACAGCTCCTCTTACAGCTCCTCACTACTTCTCTCACCACTACTCTGTGTGACCTTCTCACAGATTGGCTTTGAGTTTGGATTTTGAAACTCATAAAAAAGGCAAAAAATAATCCCACAATCAGTCTCCATTGAAGGTTCAGAGGAGGAGCTGAATGGAGACAATTACAGAGCTGGGAACATGCGGGTGCACTGACGACCCCCATTACACACATCTCACTGTGTGTGTTTGTGTGTGTGTGTGTCCCCGTGTCCTCACAGTTAACCCTATATAGTCCGCAAACTCTCAGAGATCTGTACAACATGCACGACTTTAGCTAAAAGTTATTTAAGTTAAAAATACAAAGGTTATTTTAGTGAAATAGACTTTTAGCTTGTTTACTGTTATTGTGCTGTTTACTGAGACTTACTCTATACTAGTATTTAGCAGGCAAGTATTTAGCCTGTATACTGTACAATTATAACCCCTTCAGATTGACACAGTACCTGATGTAATGATGTAATCTCTGACATTAATCCACACTTCAGCAGCACTGAAACAAACTGTGAGAAATAAAACAATTACCCAAATTTAAATTAATTTCCCCTCTTTACCCCATATCAATCAGCCAGGACACTTTTGGTGTGTGCAGTTTTATTCCTTTTTTCATAAGGCTGATTTTTTCAGATGTTTGTTTAATGACAGTGATCAGATCTGGATCCTTACAGTCTGTTTGTGTTCTTTTGATTTCAGTCTTGGTGTTTTTCCCAGACAGGAAGTCATATATTTCTGAACAAGCTATGGTAATGTCTCATAGGTAAAATACAACACATTAAACATGATAGTTATGAGAATACTACAGCTTAATCAGGACTCAGAGTTAATGATGATATAACAGCAAAGCAGGTCATGCTCCTGGCCTGAGCATGAGTTTTTGTTATTTTAAGGGAACTCCCCTTATTAGCAATATTAGCAATAATTAGATGAAAAGATAAACCGGACATGTGGATGATTTTTTACAGAATGATTGCACATTACGTATCTGATATCTGTATTGTATCTGTATCTGTATATATGTATTAGAATCTGATATAATATCTGATTCAGATCTCATCCAAGTATCACTATTTTCCCATTATCACTCTTATAAATACTTACATCAGACTCATGACATCATTTATTCTTATTACATCCCTTTTAGATTTTATGGCATGATCACTGTCAAACCCTGTTTTAGTTTTAGGACAGAGATAATTCCACATGATTTATATATCATTAAATTCTTAAATACTTATTGTTTAAACTTGTCATCAGGGTTTAGATTATTTTCATTCATCTGAGATCTGCCTCGATGTGATGTAACAATAAGTTTTAACAAAGAAAGTGTTTAAAGGGTATAGAACAGTGAACATCTGTATCAAAAGGGGGCCGATCAAAGTTAAATTCGATCAACTAATTTTAAACATAGCTATCAGAATCAGAATATGACCTAAAATAAATGTTGTAATTTAAAAATTTATCAGTATTAGCTAAGCAAGCAGGTACTTACATCAAGAATGCAACAGTTCAGTGGGTTGCCGGCTTGATGTAGGTATTGCAAGAAAGATACATGCAACCAAATATTAAGTGTTATTTACTTTAAGTTCCTATCTGTTCCTATACTTTTGCTCACCTAAAAATTCACCAAAGTGCCATGTTCTAAGTTGATTAACATATTTAGATGTAAATATTAAAGATGTAAAGATGTAAAAATTCAATTTTTGATACCAAAAACCAAAAACAAGAGACTTGGCCTTGCTATTCCAATATTTTCAGAGACGATGGAATATCGTGACACTGCTCAGAACCTGTATCAGCTCATACACAGTTTATTCACTCTAAAGGAGGATCTGAAATTTACTCTGTTCACAACAACCAGCACAAATTCTTTAACACGCTTCATTGAAGCAGAAGAAACACTTTGTGTCTGCATCGCTTCCTTTTTGAGAGCAGATTTATCTGTTGTCGTTGAAGTGTTCTCCGTGGTTCCTCAGAGTACTTTAATCACACTCCATGCTATTTGAAAGGAAGACAAGTCAAAGAGAAGAGATGCATAAATGTGTGCTCAACCATCATGTACACCATCTACATCCTCTGCATAATCTACGTTGTCTATGCTCGGCAGAGTACGAGTCCGTAAACAAACTCTTCAGCTCGAATCAGCTTGCAGCGAGTCAGAACAGAGTGCTAATCGCATCCAGAACGTTCTGCCTGGATGATTGTCTTAGTTCATCAGCGTTGTGTCAACAGTCCCAGCAGAGCGAAGCAGTGTGAGGGCAGAGAACACACACACATACACACCTGCAGAGATTAGAACTAACAGAAAGATCCACACTGAGTTTATTGAATTATTTCTTTATTGAGTCCCATGATGCCCCAGATTCCAGTACGTTTAGAAATGGATCATCTCCGGAGCTTTCACTGTGCAAATACAACCTAACTGACCCCGATTAGTTTTTATAGCAGGGCAAGTGTTATTTTACACTCCATCTTCATCTTAGCATTGAACAAGATAGTTAGATAGAAGTTCTTCCTGTGCTTGGGATCTCTATTGAAAAGCTGGAGGACATGAGCAATACCAGCTCCTCTTTTTCTGTTACCAGTTTTCTGTTTCTTCTTTGAATTCAGTTTTCTTCATTAATGTGCAGCATTTTTCTCACACACACACCAAGCAGACATGAACATCTGCTTTTTTCCCATACACACAGTATTTAATCACACACACACACACACACACAAAGTCAGGTGGAAAGTGAACGGATGGACTAGTATAAACTATTTTATTTGTGAAATTAGACTTGTGCATAAACAGCTGTTTATGGATGATAAACTTATATGGATAGAAAAATGAGAGAAAAACACTAAAACATGCAACAAAGTTTCTATCAGAGCTTCCTTTGTTTATTTTCCCTCTATTTTCCCCAGCATTAATCTCTGTGTCTCTTATAGCAAATTCTGGAGCATGCTAACAATTCAATTCTAACATCTGCAGACATCCATCATAGCATCTTACATCATACTTAGCATGTTAGAACTACTTTCAGTCAGGATTTAGGCCTCATCACAGTACTCAGACAGCACTGGTTAATGTCGTAAATGACCGAATACTGGCCTCTGATCACGGTTATGTCTGCTTGATTTTAGTGTAGTCTTTGATACCAGTGATCATGCTATTCTTCTAGATGGACTAGAAAATGTAGTAGGCATTAAGGGAACGGCCCTCTCCTGGCTCAGGTCTTATTTAACTGATTGTTATCAGTTTGTAGCTGTGAATGGTGACTTCTCTTCGCATACTTAAGGTCCTCTTCTAGGCCCACTTATCTTTTCTCTATATATACTCTGGGTACAATTATTCATAAACATATGCTCTCCATTTTAGTTGTGATGTTATAGTTAGACCTGCCAGCAGCTTCTGCCCTGTTACACACACACACACACACACACACACACACACACACACACACACACACACACACACACACACACACACACACTCACACACACACACACAGGAACTCACGTGAGATTAGCTCATCAACATTGTGTGTTTACCCCAGTGTTAAACTGCTCAATAAAGAGCTGAAGGAGCTAGCGCGTGCTAATGAGGTCAGGCTTACACATACACACCCACTCTCTCTCTCTCTCTCTCTCTCTCTCTCTCTCTCTTTCTTTCTTTCACACACACATACACACCCACTCTCTCTCTGTCTCTCTCTCTCTTTCTCTCTTTCTTTCACACACACATACACACCCACTCTCTCTCTCTCTCTCTCTCTCTTTCACACATACACATACAGACACACTCTCTCTGTCTCTCTCTTTCTTTCTTTTACACACACACACACACACACATACGGACACACATATACACTCTATGTTTATAGCAGCTGACAATGCTTAATTATTTTAATTAATTTTACTGGTATGTAAGGTTTAGAATTAAGGTTTCTGAAGTGTGTGTGGTGTGTTATTGTTTACGTTGGTTAGGGTTATTTCTTTCCCACTCTCACCTGTGTATGTGAAATGTATAAATTACTGATTCATTTTCATCAAACACAACTGATCATCAAACACCGCTGATCATCAAACACAACTGATCATCAAACACTACTGATCATCAAACACCGCTGATCATCAAACACAACTGATCATCAAACACCACTGATCATCAAACACAACTGATCATNTCATCAAACATTGCTGATCATCAAACACAACTGATCATCAAACACGCTGATCATCAAACACAACTGATCATCAAACACTACTGATCACCAAACACTGCTGATCATCAAACACAACTGATCATCAAACACTGCTGATCATCAAACACAACTGATCATCAAACACAACTGATCGTCAAACATTGCTGATCATCAAACACAACTGATCATCAAACACTGCTGATCATCAAACACAACACGGTATGTACTTTTCTATAGTTTTATAGTGGTATTCCAATTTAAGGATCTTATTTTCACATTTCACATCTTATTAAACATTGCATGCAGTCAAAAAGTGACACACTGGGGGATATTGCACATACAAGAACAAGGACATTGCACATAATCACACAAATTTCAAAACAACATATGGAAATGTGAAAGTGTGAAATGACTGGTGATAGAGTGGTGAATGAGACATTTAATGTTATAAATATGATATAATAAAGTGCAGTATGGTAGTGGAGAGAGATGGCAAGGAGATGGTTGTTATTCTTGACACATACACACGTGTGTTTTGTGTAGATGAAATTCATTCTTGTTGTGCAAGCCATATTTGCGCAGTGTGTGACAGAGAGAAAGCACTCTATCAGTGAAGACATCAGGTAGATCGACATCACGGCCTCGTTTCACAGTAAAGCGTCTTAATGACCACATTTATCACCAATTGGCTTCCCGCAGACGTCTCAACAATAGAGTCAGCAAGCAGGAGCGGGTGTTTTACCCAAATAACAGGAGACAGAGCTCAAGCGGCATGTTTCATCATGATAGTCTTCATCGTGAGACTAAAGACACTTCTGGGGTTTTTGTGAGAGAGAGAGCAAGAGAGAGAGAGATAAAGTGAGTGACGTGTGTCATAAAAAGATGAAAAAAGTCCACTGGGCTGAGATACTCCTGCTTCAGATCTGTGTGAAAAATATACTCTTACTTACTCTTCTCTTCTGTTCAGAACTGTTTGCACTGTTTGTGCTCTGGGATAAAGTCTTTCTCATTCTGAAGAACAGATTTAACCGACTGAACTGTTTCTCTGCAGCACAATGAAACTTTGACATGTAGACCCAAATGCGTTTAATAGGATCTGTGCTAAAACTTACTGGGATTATCTTTCTGACACATCCGAAGATTATAACACAAATTCAGACATTTTAATTTACAATATCCAGACATTCAAAATGGGTTTTCAACACAGTGAGTTTACAAAGTTCTGAATTTTTTTGGGTGAAATCAGAGGAAGACTGTCACGTGTCATTTCCTCAGTTTAAACATTGAAGGATTTGGCTGATGCACTGATTCACTGAGGAGTGATTTAGTCTCACTGCTTCACTACTGATGGTCACATTTCTCACCAGATTTGTATAGGAAATCATTTTCAAGGTCATTTCCACAGTCCTATTGCACACAATAAACCTATGCAGTAAGGATGGTGACCTCTGACCCCTAACTTTCACCATCACTTTTTTTTCTGTGTGCTTTGCTGCACATGTTAAAGCTTCATCTTCATCAAGATTATTTATATTAATCAGTGCTCTGATAGAACGCGGACAGACTGACAGATTTATTAATTTTTTTTTTACACTTTACACTTTTATTGCTTTAACATCTAAAGAGACACCTAAGACACACAACTCAGCAAAATTCTATCAGGTGAAGTAATTACTTCTGAGCATAGCTTTAGTCTGTGTCCGGAAAACTGCTCAATAAACCATGAAGGGTTTAATTGAGGTGATTTTACACACACACACACACACACACACACACACACACACACACACACACACACACACACACACACATAGTTCTTTTAACTACATAGTACATTCCAGTCTTGGTGTAGCAAAACAACTAATACTAAAATCACTAACATATTAACATGCTAATCTACTAACGCTATTCCTCACAGGTTTCCTTTTTTCTACTTTGTCTGTTTTGCATTCACCATCCTTTCTTTCCTTCTTTCTTTTTTCTTTCTTTCTTTCTTTCTTTCTTTCTTTCTTTCTTTTCATCTGGTGGGTGATAGAGTAACTTTCGTTTTATTAATGAACTCTACATATACAGAAGGGAGAATGCAGTGAAATGGTAATGTGGCTTTTCATCAATGAAAGAAAGATTTCAGTGACAGAGGGGGCGTTGTTCTCCAGCCAGTGGACATGACGGTGGTCACGTTGGCACTTTAAGTGTCAGTCCTCTCTTCCATGGGCTTTGATATTTACATGAAACATGGCATTACAGACACACACACACACACACACACACACACACACACACACACACACACACACACACACACACACAGGGTCATCAGCTGGGGGAACGATGGAATTTGGGAAGATTGAAAAGAGGGAGAACAATGGAGCAATGTCGTTTTAAAGTCAGCGTAGGGGGCAATCGTATCTCTGCTAGTCATCTACTGAAAATCAGCCATGTGATACATTGCAATACTCAGTGTGTGTAATGTCATTATTGTGATATGATGTCATTATTGTGATATGAAGTCAATATTGTGCGTGTCACTAGCCACCTCTGTGCGAACATAAATAAAGTGAGTGAAATTCAGATGTAATCATGAGTGACAATACTTTTGTAATGATACAAAAACAACAAAGAATAACTGGGATGAATAAAAAACCCAGATGAGATGAAGCCAATGTAAACTTAAACATTCAAAACCTTGCAAAGCACAGAAAAAAAAGAAAGAAAGAAAAAGAGAGAGAGAGAGAATACTGAGGACTAATGAACAGGGAGTGCAAACAGGTGTGCAGATGTATGACTGAATGTCAAAATAAAGCATGTCCATTCAGCTCTCCCCGCCCTGGGTAAAGCCAGGAGGGGTTTGTGACAGCTTTAAGGAGCTTTACCTTTAAGGATTTTAACGTCTTTAAAGAACATCATGTGCGCCTTTCTTAGGAAAAATAATCCCACTGTGTGAAATATGCTAAGTAGTGTACCACAGTTAACTCACTAATGCTCTTTATTCAAACATAAATAAAGTGTTAGGTACATAACAAGCTGTGTTATTGGTCTGCTGGAGTGGCAGCATTATCTGCAGTGCATTTTAAATTGTTTGAGCTAACATTTTAATGCACAGTGCTTGACTGATTATCGACACAAGCCTGCAGGTCGTTAGCGTGTCCTGTGATGCTAATCGTGTCATTTTCCTCCATCAGAAAAGCTCTTTAAACAGATTTGTCTTTAAACAGATTATCGACTCACATTTAGATGGACAGAGTGAGACATGAATGATGACATTCATCACATACCCAAAGCGCATTCACACACACACACACACACACACTCACACACACACACACACACACACACACACACACACACACACACACACACACACACACACAGATACTAGATACACACAAGGCTACGTGCCGACTGGTAGCATCTCTAATGGAGCTCCTTTTTCTCTCATTCCCTCTCCTCTTTTCCTCTCTTTCATTACTGTGTCTGCATCCTTCACTCTCACACCCCCTGTCTGTCTGTCTTTCTGTCTGTCTTTTATTTGAGGTTCCGTTTCTCTCTCTCTCTCTCTCTCTCTCTCTCTCTCTTTATTTGCAAAGGCGTCTGTATCCCTAGCGTTTCTTCATTCTAGCATCCTGAGCTCTTGTTTGCTCTCTGTCTTTCATTCACACACACACACACACACACACACACACACACACACACACACACACACACACTCACAGGATTAGTGTTAATGGTATGCAGAACACATCATTGACTCTGAACACTTCAGGCTCTATTCAGCATTTAAAAACATTCACGGTGAGTAAAACGGCAACATTGCGGTTAAAACCACGTCTGCTCAGAGACAGTGGCTACATTTACATGTGCATCAATATTCTGATATTAATCAGAATTTGTCAATATTATAATTAGTATTGAGTCATGTAAATGCACAATCCGATTGCCTGTTTCAGATTAAAGCAATATACTGATTCCCAAAATTCCGATTCCCACCCTTGGAATATGCCTGTTTTAATCAGAAATGTGTTGCATGTAAACACCTTATTTAGAAAATCCACTGAAAGGAGACGCATGCACAGCTCAGTCCGCAAGGAACTGTGGGGGCTAACAGATGCTTAGCTGTAGCCTAGGTATTTAGGAATGGCAGCTCAGGCATACTTACAATAAGCATGTATACAGGAATATTCTGATGCCTGTACGCATATAAACATTGTATTTGGAAAATGGCTGCAACCCGAATGTAGACCTTAAATGGAATTTCATGTGTGTTTTAACGTAGCCAGTGAGACAGAGAGAAGAAACTAATGCCCTTGTATATCATGCACAGCTTACAAGAGACCACTCAAAAGTTAGAACATAAATGGCATCAAACTAAATTGCTAGTATTCCATAATGCATGGAAGTTGTGCCTTCTTTTCTATAGAAAGGCTATTAGTTCTGACAGATCAGTATATTACTCCAGCTTAATAAAAGATAAAAATAATCCTAGATTCTTATTTTATACAGTAGCAAAGTTAACTAGAAACAAGACCACCACAGAAGCACAAAACACAGCAGTATGTAGTAGAGATGACTTTATGAAATTTTTCAATAACAAAACTGAAAATATTAGGCAAAACTTTTTGTTTAAAAATTAAACAAATGTTAGTAACTATGTCAAAAACAATATAATCACATCAGCAGAACAATTAGAACCTTATTTTTGTCTTCAAAGTCAGCAACTTGTGTACTAGATACCTATAACCAATTCCTCTCTTAGCAATGGCTATGTACCCCTGTCAGCTGTCTAACTATAGGCCAATACCAAACCTCTCTTTATCTCCAAGATGCTAGAAAAGGTTGTAGCACAGACGTTATGCTCATACTTGCATAAGAATAACATTCATGAAATCTTTCAGTCAAGATTTAGGCCTCATCATAGCACTGGGACAGCGCTGGTTAAAGTGGTAAATGACTTACTACTGGCTTCCAATTGGCATTGTGCCTCCTTGTTTATGTTTCTTGACCTTTGTGCAGATTTTGATGCTATTGATTGTCTAGATAGACTAGAAATATTGTTGGAGTTAAGAGAACAGCCTTCTTCCAATTCAGGTCTTATTTGACTCATTGCTATCAATTTGTAGATGTAAATGGTGACTTCTCTATGCATACTAAATTAAAGTTTGCAGTTCCACAAGGCCCTTTTCTAGGCCCATTACTCTTTTCTCTATAAATGCTACCACTGTGTAAAATTATACATAACTATGGTATTACTGCATTTCATTGGCTTTGTACTCATACTCTGCTCAATGACAATAAAGTTGAATCTAATCTAATCTAATTAGCTTTCACTGCTATGCCAATAACACATAGCTACACTATATTACCAAAAGTATTCGGTCACCCATCCAAATGATCAGAATCAGGTGTCCTAATCACTTGGCCTGG
>JAKKZN010000021.1:83859-91359 GCA_033441825.1 Pangasius elongatus
GGAAATTCTAAGAAAACGTCATAATTCTAAGAATTTTCTTAGAATTTTGTCATTAGGAGCAACTTTTAGGCTCAGGACGCTTTGTGAATACGGGCCCAGAATTCTACACTGGTGTTCATATTTATAGAGATTTTTTACACACCACTGATTATATATAAAATGAAATATTTGCTGTTCCAACTGCTGTGTAAAGTGAATGTTTAAGGTTACAGTGGGGGCGGGGTTATTGTGATGGGCGGGGTTATAATAAGGGGCAGGTTTTTGTGTAATACTGGGTTAGTTGGATGTGAAAGCAGCATTTCTGTAAGCTCTGAACTATTTCATTTGTCTTTAGCCTCTTTCTTTGGTAAGTGTGTGTGTGTGTGTGTGTGTGTGTGTGTGTGTGTGTGTGTGTGTGTGTGTGTGTGTGTGTGTGTTAAAGATTAAAACAGAGTGGCCGACTCCCCTTATGTAAACCCACTGTGTTGTAACCTTCAGACCCACACTGAGTCTTTAACACAGCTGAGCCAAATTACACACTTAAATCACACCTCGCAATCATAGCAACATTTAACACACTTACAGAGAGAAAGGGACATAGATAGAGACAGACAGACAGACAGATAGATAGATAGATAGATAGATAGATAGATAGATAGATAGATAGATAGATAGATAGATGTCATGCACAGCTGGTTTAAAGGTGAAGTAAGTGAAGCTGTTTTATAATGTAAAAAAATGTGAACAAATCAATACCGGCCTTCAGTGTTCTCTCCATACAATGCTCGCAAAACACACACACACACTCATACACACACTCATACACACACTCATACACACACCCAGACTTAAACATTGCTGACTACATCTTTAATCTGATTAAACAGACTGAGAGCAAAAGAATTCTGTCCAAGGTTCTTTTAGAATTTCCTCTGACTCTATTGTGACCAGGTACAGCACAGGTGTGTGTGTGTGTGTGTGTGTGTGTGTGTGTGTGTGTGTGTGTGTGTGTGTGTGTGTGTGTGTGTGTGTGTTCTGGTTACAGGGTGGAATGAACCAGATGATTCTGGTTGCTGCTCCTCTGGGTGAACCGAGTGCTACTGAAACACATCCTACATCATTTTACTGCTCTGTCTGCACTTCCTCCTCCCTCTAATACAGCACACACACACACACACACACACACACACACACACACACAGTCAGTGGTGTCAGTGGGGAATTCTGCTCTACGTGGAGAGGTGGAAGAGAGAACAGGTGAGCTCATGACGGATTTTTCCACTGCCATCACCTGATATGAGACACAGCCCTACTTCTTTTAAAGCCACACACACACACACACACACATACACACACACACACACACACACACACACACACACACACACACACACACACACACAAAATAAACACATTATAACATAAAAAGGAATGTTGATATTTTGTACTCAGTATATTTATTATTTTTTTATAAAGACGGGAAATCAGAAAGAGCGAAGAAGAGTTAAATATTTTCTCGTCTTTCTTCACTCTGTAAATGATGGCGTTGTGTAAATCTCCTGATTCAACCTGCACTTGTGTAAGTGCCTGAGTGAAAAGTCAAGCAGTGGTGTGTGATTTTTATCAGCTTGAAACCAGGCGAGCTGTAAATCACTCAGTGTCAGATCCTCGGGATTTTGCGCAATAATAAACATGATTTTAACCCCACAGACCTTTAATGTCTTTACCTGACTTACTGTGCTAACATTAGCATCATGTTCCTGTTGCAGTACTCATCTGAGTTAACGTGTGGAATTAAAGTGTTCATTAAAACTCCTGCTGTGTGTAAAAGTAGAAAGATGACATTAGTGATGTGGCATCATTCCAGGATCAATACAGACTCTTGTGCTTTTCTGTGTCCTGTTTCTTTATTTATTTACATTGTTCAGAGTTCTGCACAGGTTCTACAGGAACTCTACGCTGTTCTATAAAGTTTTGTGATCCTGCGTGATCGAGCCACCGAGTTTCACACCATAGCTGTAAATAAAACACAATAAAAGGAATGAGGGGTTTTGGGGAATTTGGGGAATTTGAAATTAAACAATAGATTATGAAATTAAACATTGTGGTGCATCTCAGTGAAATAAATTTGGACTTTTACAATGAGGTGAACCACAAGGTTGTGTTTTAGGCCCAGGTTCATTGTCTGTATATTCGGTTCTATTCTTCAGAACATTTCCTGACATTGTTGTGTGACGAGTTTGTGCTGATGATGAAACTGAAAGAAGCAGCAGTTTGAAAATAAAATAAAAATCTGCTGTTACAGCAGAAGCAGCACAAAAACAATTCAGTTCTCCAAAGCACTATCTATCTATCTATCTATCTATCTATCTATCTATCTATCTATCTATCTATCTATCTGTGTGATGATCTGCACTATGGGGTGTCAGATTTGTGTAAAAATGAAAAGTTATTTAAATTGTGAATGCCTATTAAACATCTAGCAAAGATTTTAATTATATTTCAGTATTTTAGCTATTTGTAGTATTTTGATTATATTTTGGTTGTATTTAATTGCTAGCTCAATTTAAGTATTTACTTATATATTAATATTTTAGTGTTTTAGTTATATTTAATGCATACTGAATGAAGTTGTAATTAATAATACAATAAAATAAATTTCAGATTTGTTAATCACACCTTCCATTCAGTTTACTGTCACAGCCGTAACTCTGTGGAGTGAGACGGAGATGTTTGTATTTGAGATGAATGGAGATAGGATTAAAACTATAACTCCTGACTCCGCCCCTTCCTGTAACCACACCCCTCATTCTAACCAGAATCATTCATAACTTTACACACCCATCCTTGTTTCTCAACCACTGGCAGTATGTGAGGTTTTTAAATGTTGATCCTGTTTGACAAGCTGATGAATAATCACACACACACACACACACACACACACACACGCGCGGGCACACATAAATACACACACACACACACGCGCGCGCGCACACACACACATACACACACACACACACACACACATGCAGATGGGAAGAGGTTTGTGTGTGTGTGTGTATGTGTGTGTGTGTGTGTGTGTGTGTGTGTTAATGTACCTGTATCTCAGTGGAGTGTGTGTGATCCTTTGGAAAGATACTGAGCTTGTGATGAGATTACTGAGTCAAATTCATTTGGAGCTAGCTCTCATGCTCCTACACACAAACACACACACACACACACACACACACACACACACACACACACACACACACACACACACACACACACACACATACATAGTGTTGTGTGTTATAGGTCAGGAGGTTCACCTTAAATCTTTTGGAAGTCTTTGTTTTCATCTCTTGCCTCCCTGTCTGTCTGTGTCTCAGAGTGAATATGAGACGCAGCCCCCTTGCTGACTCGTGATGAGTTATGAAGCCCTTGGCATCTTCATCTTTTTTCCCAGCATGCCCTGGGAGAGCAGGAGGCAAGAGAACAGAGGCTTTAATGCTTTTCAGCTTTCCCCCCATTCGTCTCTCCTTACCATTCTCCATTCCCACGGGTCAGTGCTGGACGCCTGGGGCTGTACAACACCGTCACACTGTCTGAGTTACCTCTAATATATTACACACACACACACACTTTTGTTTCCAAATACAAATCTTTTGCTTATGATATTTTCTGAAACTCCATTCAGGCTTAAAATTGTTCTCAGATTAATTCCAGACTTTTATTTATGTAATAAAGCAGTAAGACACTCAGACACACACCTGATCCCGCTAATCACGTCTTCTACAGATGCTGAATCTGTGCATCACGAGCAGAGCACGGTTAGAGCTGAGCTACGAGTCAGAATATATACAGTATATTCTACAAAACCTATTCTATTCTATTCTATTCTATTCTATTCTATTCTATTCTATTCTATTCTACTATTTCAGCATATTGTAATGTTCTGTAGTACAGCCCTCTGTGTGTGTGAGTGTGTGTAATCATACTGAATATATCCCTAACCCCTAAATCGGTAGATTCATTGTGATGTAAAGATCCAGCACGATCTCATGAATACACTCAGCAGGTGAAAGTCAGATTGATGAAGCTAAGCATGAAAGGTTAAAGGTTAAAGGACTGCATCCCCATAATGGTACACTTTCAGAAGAAAGGGGAATAAACTGGACCTTGCTGCTGGAGTGGTACTATTATCCTTTAGACCTTTCATGCGTATCACCTGTGAATGTGGATATAGGTCCTGTTCCATCTCGAGTGATCCAATCGTAAGCATACAGGTGAGACACAGCTGTTCACACCTGGCATTATGAATGTGTCTACTGTGACCACTCGCATTCTGATTTCATACATCGTTTCCTCTGGAGAAAGGCTGTCACACACGTTTATTACGTCAGTATTTACGTCACTGCATTTGTTTTCAGGCAGAAACGTCCCACGAATAATATTTTATACACCTGTATGGACTGTTTCAAGTGTTTCACTCACATGTCCTGCAATGAAATTTATAAATGAAGGGCAGACGAGATGACAAAAGAAGCTACGAAAAGCAACTTTTGTTTCTGCTATTTTAGACAAAATACCCCACAGAATGCTACCGTTGTGCACGAGAAGTGCAGACTGGCTGGAAAGAATTGCGTTTTGAGCGTTTACTGATGAACAGTGGCTCAGTGACGCAGTCGATTAGTTGGTCCTTCTCTGCTGCTCAGGACGCATCGAGATGCAGTTGTGTTCACACTACAAATGCGCATGCGTCCCGGGTCACCTGCGCATGTGGTTGGAGTGATCACAATTCACCTGCGAGACATTCGACCCAGTTCACTTATGATCCAATCTCCTGGGACGCACGTTAATGCCAGGTGTGAACAGGGCCATAGTGTAACTTTAAAGAGATTAAATATACACAACCGGACTGTAACTGCCTTTTAGAGTAAAGCTTTAAAGACTACACACTGAAGGGGATAAAGGTGTACTCTTTCAGCCCAGTGAGAGGGGAAAGTGCAGCTTAGGGCCTGTTTTTGGAGAAACATTACAGTGCCTCTGATGGTGGCGTGTTTATGACGTGAAGGTGTTTAATAATTCCAGCTGAGAGCTGTTGAATCATGAGTGAGTGTAAATCCTCCTCCATCAAACATTTTTTTCGTAAAAGCTTGAATTTTTAATGATTTTTCTAAAGATCTACTTTAACTGTATTATTTATCTAAATAAATAGAGTATTCTGTATACTTACTATAGTAATATTTTAACTGGCTGATGAATTCAGTATCCTGTATTGTTACTCTTGTGTGCTTTTCAAAAAGGAAATACAATAATAATAATAATAATAATAATAATAATAATAATAATAATTATTATTATTATTATTATTATTATTATTATTATTATTATTATTATTATTATTATTATTATTATTATTATTATTATAAACCTTTAAACTATGAAACCAACACTTATTAACTCTTAATTTATCACTTTCTAAGACACAGTGATGAATTTTTAGTGTTCATGTGTCAGTATGATTATTTACTTATCTGTTAATTGTTAAATAAAGAGACAACATGGACACAAGTGATGAAGAATGAAGCTCTGTGTTTAAACATGCGGGTTACACACACACACACACACACACACACACACACACACACACACACACACACACACACACACACACACAGATGGGATACAGCATGGCACCTCATCCGTCTCCTCGCTTCTCCTCGTCTGGTGTCTGATGCAAGGAATCTGATGCAATTCGAGTGCAGAGTTGAGTTCAGCTGCAGCTGATTGGTCAGTGTTGGTTCAGACCTCCTTCCTGACACCGGCGTGTTTCACTGCTTTAAATCCTTTGTGGCAGGATCGGATGGAACAGTAGAGCAGATCTGCATTTGAAACCACTAATGCCTTTTCAGTTATGCATTGAGTAAATAAAGGTTTATAAAGGTCATTATCCAAATTGCTAACAGAGATGGGAGTGGAATCGGATTTTCACAAACCTTTAGACATCTGAAACTCTTCACTAAACCTTTTCAAGCTGATTATTTTCCCAAGTGTTTGCTATTCTTCTCTTCAAAATGCCATCATCTGTGTTAACTATTCTCTGTAACTTCCTCACCTGAGAGCTTGTTAAGTGTGATTAAAGTGAAATCATTATATCTGTTTAAGTTTGTGGAATAATCGTCAATAAAACCCCAAAAAAAATAAAAAATTATTTCCGCAGAGCGGACAATAAAATAAATCACCACAAAGAGATTTTTTTATATATATATTTTTTAAGTATTTTAAAATGAGTGGCAATTTTATTATGTGGCGTATGACAGGGTTCTATTTTATGTCCTATTTAATTTTTAACTCAACTTTAAAACAGCAACAATTTTCCACAGTTGCATTTTTACGTTTGCTGTTATTAAAGTTTCAGTGATTTGAATAATAAAGAATATATCTATCTGTGTTATATAATTAAAGGTTTATACTGATACGTTTCACCACATCTACTCACTGTTATTTGTTTTATCTTTAGCAGTAGAGATGGCAGAGATTCCTGTTTGAGAAGCGTCTCTTTGTGTGTTAAATAATGGAGTAAAATTCTTCCTAAATTCGGGTGATGTGGCGGCGAGTCTCGGCATGTCAGGTGTGTGTTCAGGAAACACGTGTGGGGATTTCCACACAGGGAAGAGTGAAGGATATAAATATACATACATGAAAATGAAGCACACCTCCCAACATAGTGACGCTGTGGAACGAGGAGATTCAGCTCCAGGTTTTATTGAGAAAGCTCAGCATTTCATTACTGTAGACGCTTGGCTCTGTTCTAAACACAGGAACTCACGGCTAGTTAATGTTCTGACTGAAAAGGCAGAACGTCTCTCTGAACGCACAGCAGCAGGAACGTCCTGTCCTCGCTGGGTTCCTTTTAACACAAATACAAACACTTTTGTCTCATTGTCCAGTATTTGTCATTTTATGGAGACTTTAAGTCCATCACTTCAGAGCGACTCAGTGGAGTGCACATGAGAACAAACCCAAATAGCAAGATGTGTAAATGATCACACAAATGATCCACACCACATATTACAGTAAATTATTGTAATAATAGAATCAAAATATGTGACACCTCAAATATATAAAGTGAAATTTTCTATCCTGTTCCCATGAAAACTTTCTCTGTGTCATAAATTTGAGACAATCACAAGAACGTCCAAGAAAGTGAGAAGTTCCGTGCCTGGTCCAGTCTCCTTCAGTTTACTGTCTTTGGTTCCGAGTAGAACATCAGCCATTTTGATTGTGTCTTAAATGCTAGAACTCACAGGGTACCGAGTGCATTACCCATAATGCATTGCCACTGTAAGACTCAGTAGATTCATCATGGCCTTAATTACAGTTTCACTTATTTCCTAGATATCTTACCCCTTACTCCTCAAAATCCATAAATCTCAGTGGAATGTGTTAACTGTGGAATTTAATTTGCAATATAACATTTAGCTTAGCATTAGTGAAAATGCTAGCAAACTTGGCCACATACTTACATGGAGCACT
>JAKKZN010000021.1:93859-97078 GCA_033441825.1 Pangasius elongatus
TTCCTTTTCTTACAGCTTCAGGCACAATGTTGCAACACACACACTCACACACACACACACACACACACACACACACACACACACACACACACACACACACACGCACGTTTCGGCATGTTGCAGGTTGTGATAGTGGATTAAAACAGAACAGATTCTCATCAGCCGAAACCATCACATCTGATAAATGAATATCTAATTTCCCATGAGACATTTTGCACTTTGTGTGTGTGTGAGTTTGTGTATGTGTGTGTGTGTGTGAGTGTGTGCATGTGTGTGTGTGTGTGTGTGTGTGAGTGTGTGGGAGTGCATGGTTTCCAGAAGATATGGGGAGAAAAATAATGAATAATAATGATGAATATTTTTCCTGAAAGCCGATGAGCACTTCTTTACTGTTAAAGTTTTCTGTTTCCTCATATGAAAAAAGGTCATTTAATCATTTAGTAAGTATAAAATTTAGTGATTGTAAAAACTATTTTCAGTTTATCTTCAAAAATCTTCAAAAAACACATCAGAAAGCAAAAACAAATGAGTTTGTTTAATTAAACTTTAGTAAGAGAAAAAAATTCCTGAGAGCCAAAAGGTTCATATGTTCCCCACTCGAACATTGTGTGTGTGTGTGTGTGTGTGTGTGTGTGTGTGTGTGTGTGTGTGTGTGTGTGTGTGTGTGTGTGTGTGTGTGCGTTTCACTGTTAATGATTGTTGATATTCTGAATGTTAAAATCTGAAGCTTATGAACATGTCAAAATTTTTATTGGATGTTGGTTAAAGCAACATGGAAAATGAAAATATTAACGATTTAATCAGCATTTCACCAGTTTTGGTAATTAAATAAATCTAAAGCTACATGCAGCAGCGGCTCATGACCACAGATCTTGGTGTAACAGCTGACATTAATAACGACAAAGCCTAAACGAAGCCAAAACGACAACTAGATGAAGTGGAGATGCCATCGCACTTGTGCTACAGGCTACGATCTAGTGAACGTTTACAGTAACCCTGTAATTGTTAACTGAGAGTCACAACACACACTCATCCAGCGCACAGCAGCTCAAAGAAAAAAATTAATGTAAACTGTAGCTTCAGCCTTGTTCGAGGTAATATCATTGACCAGGGTTTCAGCTAAATATCACCTCAACTACACATCAACATCCTCACAAAAGTTCTGAAACTAACCCAAAACATTTGAGCACTGGAAAATGGAAACTTTTTTCTCAGGCTTCAGTATTAATTCAATTCAGTTTTATTTGTATAGCGCTTTTAACAATGGACATTGTCACACAGCAGCTTTACAGAAATAAATGGATTCATAAAAATATATTGTAAATACGTAAATTTATCCCCTATTAAACAAGTATTTACATGTATTTCTGATGTCCACTCCATAATCCCCCTTTCTTTCTCCCAGTCTTTACGATATATCTGATAGAAATGGTTCAGTACATCATACACACACTGTCTGCGCTTACACTTTACCATTGTGGGAATTTATAAGAGTTAATTTTGATTATTTGCTATAAAAGGTTCTCAGTGTAGTTATATATACTAGCCCAATCTGGAAACTCTATCATTAACTGCCCTGTCCGCTGCTCCTCCCCCGAGCATGGGNTGGGCCTCTATTAGCGCTTGTTGCAGTTCCCATTTTGAGCACTAGGTGCAATAATAATTTGGCGTGCATGGCTACTGATAATTCGCAGGTCAGAATGACTCCATTTTTAACCTCTGAGAATTTGATATATGAAGTAGGAAATAAAACAGACACCTCCTCAATACTTCATAGTCAGTGTTTAACTAGTGAATATGTTGATTGATATAATGCTAGCACTTACATATTCTGTATAGCTATAAGTGCTGTGTGGTTTATTTCTGATGCTGTGCACAGCCAGGTTGATTTGACATCACTCTGTAAATGGGGAAGGAACTGGTAGTTGAGAAGACTAACTCTTCCTAAGTCGACCTCCAGTTAATGAGTTGGAATTTCACCTTGAGGGGCGTTTTCATGGGTTTTTACTGGCTGGAGTTGGGGATTTACAAACTGCAACCTCGAGTCAAACGCAGCTTATCTCTACGGGCAGCAAGCACAACATCTAGAAATATGAACAATTCAATGGAACATTGACTTTTATCTTCAAATAACATTTTTTTAATTGTTGATGGAATTAGTAATTAGTAATCCAATGGAGATTAAATTGCAGTTGAGAATGAAGATTTTTTGGAGATTAATTTTTAATTTATTTTTATTTAATTTGTTAAATGTCTGATATAAATAGTGGAGCTGTACATCATCTGCTCCCTATGGATGAGCCACTGGTTTCTATGTTGAATGCTGGAATGTAGCTAGTTAGCATGTAGGTAATGTGAAAGTGTGTAATGTGAGAGAGGAGTTAAATATAAAACAACTAAGTTACTGAATGTCTCATTATAGCACCACTTCACCTGCTGCAGTGCTTTGACACACACTCACACACACACTCACACACACACACACACACACAAACACACACACAGTGTGTGTGTTTTACACTCCTGCAGGTTCAGTAGTCAGTGTGTGGAAACCATAGACCTCAGCAGATGCTGGGTTTCCTCCCTGCTGAAGCTCTGCCAGGTCTTTACTGCACCTGTCTTCACTTCTTCACTGCCATAGCAGAACATTCCACTTCTTCACCTTAAATAAGTGTTGGGTTGCTTCTGATGTACGTTTCAGGTCTTTGTCCATCTGCACTGTGAAGCTCCTTCCAATGAGTGTTGAAGAACTCGTTCTGCTGCTTCAGTCAGCAGTCACATTATTAATAATTACAAGAGACCCAGTTCCACTGGCAGCAGTACATGCCTACGCCTACGCCCACACCCACGCCGGGAGATGAGGTGGTACGCTTCAGATCATGAACAGTTCCTTCCCTTCCCATCATACTGCTACAAGTTCATCTTCATCTCATCTCTCCATCAGATGTTGTTTTAGAACTGTACGTGATTTTTAGATGTTTTTGACAAACTCTAATCTGATCTTCCTGATTTTGAGGCTTACCAATGGAGTACATTTTCTGGTAAACCCTCTGCATCAAGTAGTTGATTTTTGGCCACTGCTAATGTTTTTGCTATTTCTAATGGTTTATTTTGACTGTATGTCTATTTTGTGATTGAGCATTGAGATCTCCCTGGACTTCATATTGGTAGCTCCAGTCAAACAGCTGCCAAATGCCAACTCAATACCTGATATCAACT
>JAKKZN010000021.1:97178-119401 GCA_033441825.1 Pangasius elongatus
ATGCCATATTTTTGTGGAGCCTCTTAAAATAAAGCTGAAAGTCTACACTTCCATCACATCCTGACTGTTTTATTTCAGATCCATTGTGGTGGAGTATAAAGGCAAAATCACAACAACTCTGTCACTGTCCAAATACTTCTGGACCTGACTGTATATATATATATATATATATATATATTCAACTGATAATAATAATAATAATAATAATAATAATAACATTTGAATATTAGGTAATAGGTTTGGCTCAGGTGGTGAATAACGTAAATTAAGTTTAAGTATGTAAAGAACCCGTGTTGTTCTCTGACGTTCTGTGACGGATCTTTCCCCTGGATGAAGCAGAACCGGAGCTGACTTCAGGCCTCATGTAACACTGAGATATAAATAAGCATGAATCATCAACACCGTAACGTCACACAAACTTTATAACCATAAAGTCACTCAGTGAGGAGAGGAACTCACACTTATTCACTGACTAAAATCAAATTAGAAATAAAGCAAAAAAACCCAAAAGATTAGAGAAAAAAAGATAAATACACTGCCATTTTAAATTGAATGCATTGATTTGAATAAAAATGCTTGAATAAAATATTACTAAAATTTAAAAATATAAAATAATGCAAATAAATTTGTTACAGTTTTGTTTTATTTAATTGCGTTTATCAGTATTGTGTTTACATTTTCAGATCTCTTCGCACAGGGAGCTGTGAGGACTGAAATGTGCGTCACTTTTCATTGCTTTTACACAAAAAACACTGAATAACTTCAGCTTTCAAAATTCATCAGTTCTTTTCTCACACAAACCTCCAACAAAACTCTGTATCTACAGCTCATTTTTCACATGTTCATGTGCTGTGTTCAAAACCAAACAAAATGGTATTTTTATAATAAAATTTTATCTAAATAATATAAATAACCATAGCTGATTTCCACTTTAGTCTTATCCAGGAGTAAAAATGGGGAAATCTTTGGACCTGTGAGTGGCTAATGTTCCTCCTCACAGCTCCAGGAGCTTATTGTCAGTGTGGAGGTTCTGTGCATGTTCTCCCCATGTCCATGTGGGTTTCCTTGCCCCTAGTTGTGTGTGTGTGTGTGTGTGTGTGTGTGTGTGTGTGTGTGTGTGTGTGTGTGTGTGTGTGTGTGTGTGTGTGTTGCCCTGCAATTGACTGGTGTAGCATGCAGGGTTTCCAGAGCGACGTTGACCAGGATAAAGCACTTACTGAAACAAACATGGACCTAAGCTGCAAAAGATAAGCATAGCACTGAAAAGTGATGTACTGAATTTTTCCGATTCAATGAGTTCAGGCACTGATGTTGGAGGAGGCCTGGCTCACAATTAATGCTCCAGTCCATCCAAAAGGTGTTCAGTGGTTTTGAGGTCAGGGCTTTGTGCAGGCCACTGGAGTTCCTCCACATCAAACTCATCAAACCATGTCTTTATGGAGCTCGCTTTGTGCACTGAGGCATTGTCATGCTGGAACAAAAGGGCCTTCCAGAATTTTTGTTACAAAGCCGGAAGCACGCAGATTTCTAAAATGTCATTTAAAAATTTCATGTTCCCCTTCACTGGATCTAAGGAGCTCAATCCCTGATAAACAACCCCAGACCATTATCCCTCCTCCACCACACTTTACTGTAGGCACTCTGCATTCTGGTAGATAGCGTTCTCCACCAAGGTAGCGACATCCACCAAACTCAGATTCATCCATCAGACTGCCAGGTAGAGAAGCATGATTCATCACTCCGTTTGGAGAATTTTTTTTTTGGATAGGCGAATGTTTACACTCTTCAGCGCTCAGCATCCTGCTCTGTGAGTTTTCATGGTCTATCGGATCATGAGCTGAGCTGTTGTTGCTCTAGAAGCTTCCATTTCACAATAATAGCACTTACATTTTCCTGGGGCAGATCTACCAGGGCAGAAATTTCACAAACTGACTTGTGGAGAAGGTGGCATGATAGTGACACACTTAAAGTCACTGAGCTCTTTAGTATGATTTCACTGCTAATGTGTGTCTATGGAGGCTGCATGGCTGTGTGCTGGATTTTATGCACCTGTTAGCAATGGGCGTGGCTGAAACACCTGAACTCCAGTATTAGGAGGGAGGTCCACATACCTTTAGCCATATAGTGTTTTATATCAACATACTTATTTGTGAAAGTAAGTAAACTGAAAAAACAGAATTGTGTTTTGTGTATAATTGCATACATCTACCTCCTTTTGGCTTATTCTTTTATCCAAAGCAGCACGATACATCTGAGGAATGAGAGTAATGTTAACTGAAGTTCACGTTTTTTAAGGTGTGAATGATAAAGTGTTCTTGTGGAGAGAGAGCCTTTGCTCGGGTTCTGGGACACGGAGTTGGTTTTGAGGCGTGCTTGAAGTGATTCAGTAGTTTTATTGCATTTTGGCTGTGAGTTTAACAGTTGCACTGAACTGCATGCTGGGAAACTATGTGAAGAGCTTTGTAAAAGTGAGCATAGTATTAAGAAATGTGTGTGTAAGTAATTGTAAAAGACTAAATAATTTTGTAAGAATGTGTGTATGTGTTGTGTGTGTGTGTGTGTGTGTGTATGTGTGTGTGTGTGTGTGTGAGTGTGTGTGTGTGTGTGTGTGTGTGTGTGTGTGTGTGTGCAAGCGAATGTCTCAACAATGATCATGAGCACAACGCAGTGCAGTTTAAAGCATTGATGTCGTTGTAAAATCACCAGTGACAGTTATGACACTGACCACCCTGTCCCTACACTGCCACACACAGACACACACACACACACACACACCGTAAACAATCATATTTATCCTGTTTATCCAGAGCTAAAAAAAAGTGTGTTTGTTACATCATCAGTCATGATGCTAGTGTAAATTATTCAGTGTCAGTAAATTATTTACTTAAAGTGTGTTTGTTTTTCGCGCATTAATCAGGTACTGAACAGAGAACTCTCGGGGTTTTCATTCCAATCTCACAGCGTGGGAAATGAAGTGAAACTTTAAAAAACACTGTTTTGATCTCAATCTCAGGAAATGTAAACATGTCAGCAGATCACTTCGGTGATTATATCAGTTAACCTCCAAATAAAAATAAAATAAATACACTGGAGGAAGAGACGGAGACGTGGAATAGATTTACAATGATGCCGGGTTCGAACACTCTGTTTCATAAACAGGAACTGTGTGTGTGTGTGTGTGTGTGTGTGTGTGTGTGGTTCACCTGCATGGAACACATTCTCCTTTAGTGTAATAACACACTGAGAAATCACTGCTCTCCTCGGGGCAGTCTGACCTCCAGGTGACCTTCTGATGAAAACCCAACAGTGTGAGAGTGATACAGGGAAACCCCCCCACCCCCCCACACTCTCCCCCCACACACACACACACCCTCCCCCTTAAACTTTCCCTTTTCCCAGGCTGTGGTTATATTCAGTTCAGGGTTAAGTTCCTCATGTAAATCAGGTCATGGCGATCCAGAATGAACTCTCCTCCTGGTACAGGAGGTTGACACACACACACACACACACACACACACACACACACACAAACACACATACATTGTACAGTAGAGACTGTTACTGACCCGAGGACTGGGGAGAACATGGCTGCTGCCCAGTGTGAGAATATGAGACAATCTGACAGAGTGAGACAGATGGTGAGAGTGAGACAGATGGTGAGAGTGAGACAGTATGTGAGAGTGAGACAGTATGTGAGAGTGAGACAGTGTGTGAGAGTGAGACAGGTGATGAGAGTGAGACAGGTGGTGAGAGTGAGACAGTATGTGAGAGTGAGACAGTGTGTGAGAGTGAGACAGTATGTGAGAGTGAGACAGTGTGTGAGAGTGAGACAGTTGGTGAGAGTGAGACAGTATGTGAGAGTGAGACAGTTGGTGAGAGTGAGACAGTGTGTGAGAGTGAGACAGTATGTGAGAGTGAGACAGGTGGTGAGAGTGAGACAGGTGGTGAGAGTGAGACAGTGTGTGAGAGTGAGACAGATGGTGAGAGTGAGACAGGTGGTGAGAGTGAGACAGGTGGTGAGCTGAATCAGTTCCAAGCTTAGTCGTTGTGTTTGGAGCTCAGTAGCGACAGTGAACCAGTGGTCCTAATTATGGTGCTGATCTTTAACCAGGACAAGGGGGTGGACTCAGGGGTGTTGGAATGGGGGGTGTTGGGGGGCAGTAATGGGTGGTATGATGTTGGGGGGTGTTGGGGGGCAGTAATGGGTGGTATGATGTTGGGGGGGTAGTCTGGGGCAGTACTGGGTGGTATGATGTTGGGGGGGTAGTCTGGGGCAGTAATGGGTGGTATGATGTTGGGGGGGTAGTCTGGGGCAGTAATGGGTGGTATGATGTTGGGGGGGTAGTCTGGGGGCAGTACTGGGTGGTATGATGTTGGGGGGGTAGTCTAGGGGCAGTAATGGGTGGTATGATGTTGGGGGGTAGTCTGGGGGCAGTACTGGTCTTTTTAATCTTTTCACTTCTCATCTCTTCTTGTTCACTTCTTACAGATGTCTTGTCCTGGCCTGTGTGGCCTTTTAGCCTCCTGCACACACACAGAATTTTTAATCACATAACTGTCAAACTTTAGCCTTTTCCTTTTTCCTCTTCTTCACCTTCGAGCCTTTTCACTGTATAACTTTGTATTTGTTATTATTAGCAGTTTATCTGCTTTAATTTCTGACCGTTAGTCCTGTCACGTTTTACATCGATTACGTTCAAACTTGTTTTGGCCGTTTTACCTTTTAGCCTTTCAGTCTGCACACTTTCCATCTCCACATGCCAAACACCTGCTGATGGTCATGAGTGTGTGAGTGTTTGTGACTGTGTGTGTGTGTGACTGTGTGTGTGTGTGAGAGTGAGTGTGTGTGTGTGTCACAGGTTGGATTCAGTTCCTGTTGCTCGTTTTGTCCTCTGCGTCTCTGGAGGACGTGCTGCGTGTCACATGTCTTTCAGCAGTTAAATCGCCTCCAGGTGTTTCCATAGTTAGAGGAATCGGAGCGCAGTCGTGTGACAGAGCGTTAAATCACCCCGAGTAGGTTTCATTTCTCCCCCTGCCCCTCTCGTCTGCCCCCTCTCCTATGCCCCTGCCCCTCTCCTATGCCCCCTCTCCTATGCCCCTGCCCCTCTCCTATGCCCCTTCTCGTCTGCCCCCTCTCCTATGCCCCTGCCCTCTCGTCTGCCCCCTCTCCTATGCCCCTGCCCCTCTCCTATACCCCCTCTCTTATGCCCCTGCCCCTCTCCTATGCCCCTGCCCCTCTCCTATACCCCCTCTCTTATGCCCCTGCCCCTCATCACAAACCATGCAGAATCTCCTTCTGAGCGAGCAAGAGAAGCTGAAACTAAACAGAACCCACTGTCTTTATAAACAATTATAAACTCTCATTTTATTTGCAGGGAGTTTATTCTGGTTTTCTTTTCATGGTTAATAATATGTTAATAATGCAGTTATTACACTTTATTACTGTATATTAAAACAGCGTATGATAGTTTAAAGGGACTTTCTGTATGATTTCCAGATGAAAGATGAGGCCCGTTAACTGGAGCAGCTTTTACTAAATGGCAGGACGCTCGCTGCTTGTGTAACACCGCTAAATCTCCTTCCATTAAAACGGATACCTGTGGGAATCTCACACACACACACACACACACACACACACACAAACACACACACTGTCGTCAGACTCAGCACGATCCAAAGAAAACACGGCGGAACCTCACTGTGAACTTCACTATCTCCCGTACGCTCGGTCCCTGATTTATAACGCAGCTACGTTTCAGGGAGCGACTGATGAATCCGTCAAAATGAACAAATGAACAGGGTCCAGGTTTTATTTTAAATCCTGTCTAAACACACGTTATACACGTATACTCCGAGTTACACACACGTTATACACGTATACTCCGAGTTACACACACGTTATACACGTATACTCCGAGTTACACACANCCCCCACCCCCCCCATTTTCAAGCAGACTCCGTAATACTCGATAGTATCTTGTGACTGGAGTTATTACGTGTGCTCTTCCGATCTTACTCCGAGTTACACACGTTATACACGTATACTCCGAGTTACACACACGTTATACACGTATACTCCTAGTTACACATATTATACACGTATACTCCGAGTTACACACACATTATACATGTATACTCCGAGTAGATCGGAAGAGCACACGTCNGAGTTACACACACGTTACACACGTATACTATGTATATACATATATTATTAGCTCAGGTTCATGCACCATATGCAGCTTTAATGAATAAGATGATTGTGTGGGATTTTGTCTGTGGTATGTTCCCTAAAGCAACAGGGAATACACAGCTGTGGGAATTTAATACTCTCAGAATATTGCAATATTGCAGAATATAGTGATTTAGGAATATAGGAATGTTGTGCTTTAGGAATGTTGTCGTTTATATATTTTATATAAAGTGGAATACTGTGTCTTGTTCTGTTGCTCTGTTATCAGAAAGCTTAAATGAATTAATTTAGATGATTTCTTTTGTCCCTGTGGTCATCGGCTCATTTTTTATCATGTCATGTTTGAACAGCAGAAACTCTTTAAAGCTCTTACAGGCCTTGGGTGGAATAATGGCCCTGGTGCATTGTGGGTAATCTGTAACCTGATGCAGCTTGGGAGAATCACACCACTTACAAAAGCAAATCAATGGTTCTGTTGACTCACGATGACAAATGGCGTCCATTAGAGATGAGCAGTGTTTGCACTGAACGCCGCATGCTAACGCTAACGCTACACACTGGACACAAATGGATGTTTGTGTCTCCTTCTGTACACACTGCCATCTGGACAGGAGCAGTCGGGGTTTTGAGCCGAGGTTGTTTAGTATCAGTAAGAGCAATACGTGCGATAAGAAACAGAACATTACCTTCACAATCAATGTAGCATCGCGCTATTTATTCACAACACTCTGTGAAAAGAGTTGATCCTGAGGCTGGAGATTTTAAACAGAAACTTTCTCAGAACTTCTGCATACTACTGATTCGTGGGCAGGGCTACATATAACCTCAGTTTATGATATCACTATAGACCATTTCAAACGAATATTCATGATTCGTGGCAAACAGTGTTGAAAAATCAACAGCAAATAGTGAATTAAGAACCATAATTGTCGCGGCTGGCAGGTGGATTTAAGGACAGGATGGTAAAACTAAAGTTAGGAGCGTGTGGTTGTGCTGTCGGATTTTCCCTCAGCTCACAGACGAGACATTTACACTTTCTCCTCTGTACTGTTTTACAGAACTGAATTACTGAATTACAGAACATTACTGCAAACCTCACCTGATGTGCTGATTACAGATATTTAAAGCCAGAGGCCAATACGAGCTGCATGTCCACATCCTGAACGACTGAACACTGAGCCGTGTAATGCATTCGTTCTCCCTGAAAGAAGAGCAGTGTGATGAAATGCAGCAGCAGAGAGAAAGTCTCTTTAACGTCTCATCACAGTCCACGAGGATAAAAAGGGACACATGGAAAAGAACCAGAGGATGAATTACGGCTTCCAGGTGTGCAGCTCGCTGATGTAGCACAGAACTCTTTGTTCATCGAGTTTATTTTCTGTTACGACAACATGAAACTATCTCATGCTTTCCAGTTGAAAAGCTACAAACCCGTGCTGCATCGCTGCGCACCGAGTCCGGCAGAACAGAGTCCTTTTCTTTTCATCGTATAATATGACATGAACCAATGATCACACACACAGTCCTGTTATACAATTTCTGCTGAGATTATCTCATACAGCGTAATAATCGTAAAGCCTGCAGGAATCGCACAGTGGAAAGCTTAAATATAAAGTAGCGCTTCATCCAAACTACGACACGTTTTCACTTTTTCTCACAACAAAACAACACACAACAAGGTAATGAGACACATCAGAGCAAATCACGTCTTAAATCAGCAGGGAAAAAAGCTGTTTTCTCACATTCTTGTTTAAAGGATGCAGAAATTTATTGTCATTTTTTAAATATTTTTTTCATAAATTTTCAGTTAGTCATTTTGTTTTGACAGCTTTCCATTTAAAAACGGCTCATGCGCAGTAAATTTGTTATCGTTTATAATCTGTAAACTGCAAACTAATCACATCTGATAAAACACGATAAGACGGTGAGAGAATCATTTCATCTGCAGAGGTTCCTGTGTGCTAACTAGCTAACTAACCAGCTAGCTAACTAATTTAGCTAATATTAGTGTTGAGCAGATGGTGGTTGTCATGGTAATGCTGAAATATATTCTGACAGATTTAAGTGCGATGTAAATTGAGACCCTGATACTGAAATCACACTGACTAATGTGAGTTACTTTACTATTGGTTAGCTAACCAGCTAGCTATGTTAGCTAATGTTAGTAATATTAAGCTTCATTTTCATGTGTATTTATAGATCCTGGAATGCTAACTTTAATGAAGGTAAAGTTGTAGAGATGTTCCTCAGTTAAATTGTGTAACAGACAGAATGAAACTTCATTTGAAGAAAATGGTTCCAGAAATGATTTTTCAGGAATCTGTGCAGTCGTGGGATTAAAAAGTTCTTTAACTGTGTTGGAGGTTGGACGCGCTTTTCCCTGTTCCTTGTAACATGCCAGTCTCCGTGTCGCTAGCTAAAAATGGCTTTGCTAAATATGCTAACCTGTATTTATGTCTAAAAGTGAGCCATGTATTTGCGTGGGCTTTGTTGCAGGAGCGCAGAGAAAGCGTGGGACGAGGCAGAAGTGGAGCGACGTTAATGACAGGCTGAGGTCAGAGACGCTGTCATCCGCAGCACACGCTTCAACAACACCGCCTTCGTTAGCTTTCTTCTCCACTCTGATCACCAACTAGAGAAAACAGACCTCGTCGTTCTGTCTGAGAAAACTCTGAGGCGAGGCTTATTGTGGTGAGTGTTTATGGGTTCTGTTATGTAAGAGACAATACAGCTGGAAAAGAATCCGTCTCCGGACTTCAGCCATGCAGTTCCACCCGCTGCGCTGTGATTAACGTTCTGAAATCCTCACGCGAGACTGAAACCTGTCACAACATTCTGCTGGATTCATTTATTTTAATCATGTTGTGATGCTGTAGATCTTATTTAAACACACAGGTTCCATATCAAAGCTGTGAAATAAATACAGTTGATTCATTGGAATATAAGATTGTTGTTGGGTTTTTATGGTTTCACAAAAATATTCCTGTTGCAGTGAGTGAATTTATTCAAGTATAAGAAATTACAGCGTTACATGGACTCAAACTTCATGGGGGGGCACTTACTTTCGAGCATTGCCTGACAGAGGCTTCAGTTTACCTGTTTAAGACTGTAATATGGAAATATATGCTTCTAATTATTAAATTAAATTTCACTTGTGAACAATTTGTGAGAAATCTGTGAGAAATTAGAAGTCTGGAGAAGTGAATCATGTGACTGGACGTGTGACTGAAGGCTTGTAGTTCCCTGCTGAGCTGAGGATCATGGGAAATGAAGTAACAGACTAATGCGCTCGTTTTAATACGTCATCGTTTCTATAGTAACAGCTCATTTACAGGGACGTGTACAGCGGACGCTCCACAGATAACAAATTCAGAGGTGAAGTTTTTCGACATCTTCAGGACAGAGGAGTTTACGCTTCTCTGCGGTTTCTCAGTAACGTGCGGAACGAGCTGCGTGTTAGAGAGAATGAAGAGCGGCTGGTGAGGGAACGAGTGCTTACAGCTGCTATAACGTAAGCGACAACAGGAACTCGTTTCTCCGACTTTATAGAGTTAATGAATGTAACTATAAATGAATCTGATTCTTGAATGTTTTTTTAATAAATATAAAACATTACAATTGTTGGTAAGTTGCTGTGGTGTGAGAGGAATAAAACACTTGGTGCTGTGTTGTTATAGGAAATTAATCAACTTCAGGGTGTAACCGTGACTCCGCTTCATCACTCCTCCACGCCGTTGATTATTTTCCTGGAACGGCACGGCCATAAGTGCTTTTTTACTTATCACACCATTGTAATCAGTAATAATCTTTTAACACACTGACTGAGAATACAGACTGCACATGCCATTCCCATTTATTACACACACACACACACACACACACACACACACACACACACACACACACACACACACACAGTGGGGCGTAACCCGAGGCACTGACGTACTGACATGACCTTAAACACAGTGGTGTCCTCATTTAACCCTGCGACCTGCAGCTGAGTCTCATGACCTGAACCACACACACTCACACACACACACACACACACACACACACACAGACACACACACGTACACGCACACACAAACACACACACATATACACAAACACACACACAAACACACACACGTACACACACACACACACAAACACACACACGTACACACACACAAGTATACACACACACACACAAACACACACACGTACACACAAACACACAGAATCCATCAGCTTTCAGCTGGCAGAGACCTCACACTGTGTCAGGAGAGACCTCACACACACACACACACACACACACACACACTGAAACATTTGCTGACCATAACAGTTGTGTGTGTGTGTGTGTGTGTGTGTGTGTGTGTGTGTGTGTGTAGCCATGCTCAGATCCCTATGTAACTCTTGCACACAGTTAAATGATGTTTCGGTGAACATTTTCTCCTGATTCACGTCATTGTGTGTTTATTCCAACACAAACTGTGGAATTTTCTCATCCAGCTTTTCATAAATAATTTACAAACTTTTATTCCGAGATCCGAATCAGTGTGGAGAGAGGAGTGTGAATGTACAGCGCCTCCTACTGGACACTGACGCAGCACGCTCTCAGTACAGCTACAGTACAACACAATCATACAATTTCAATACAAACACAAAATTAAATCTAAATCATTTCTAATGTCCAAGCTACACCTTCAGACTTTAGGCCACGCCCCCTACCTGAGCCTGACACCACACTGTGAGCAGAGGAACAATGTGAACACACACACACACACACACATACATACGTGTGTTAGTGCTCCATTTCCATCAGGAGTGTTTACACACATCAGCGCTAAGACAAACACACACTGGTGATTTTACACGCTAATGTCACTGCGGTGTTTCTGTAAAACGACAACACACTGAGCGGCAGCTAATCAGTGACCACAACAGCTGGAACGTTTCCGAGAACCGGTCAAGGTCCTGCTATTTCTGTGCATCATTCCTCGATGGAACACTGTGTGTGTGTGTGTGTGTGTGTGTGTGTGTGTGTGTGTGTGTTGGCAGGGAGTTAGCGATGACACAGCAGAAGATCTGGTGGATGTAAATCTCCCTCTCAGGTGTGAATGTCACAGCGTTTAACTAATTTATAAATGTGTCTGTTTTCACCACACTGAAGTAAAGCCATGTTAACATTAAAATAGCACACTACACAAAACAACACAACACTACACAAAACAAAACAACACAACACTACACAAAACAATACAACAATACACAAAACAACACAAAACAGCACAACAATACACAAAACAATACAACAATACACAAAACAACATAAAACAACACAACAATACACAAAAAATCAGAACTGTGTGTGTGTGTGTGTGTGTTTTTTGTGAGAGAGTGTGTGTGTGTGTGTGTGTGTGTGTGTGTGTGTGTGTGCGTGTGTGTGTGTGTGCGTGTGCGTGCGTGCGTGCGTGTGTGTGTGTGTGCGTGCGTGTGTGTGTGCGTGTGTGTGTGCGTGTGTGTGTGTGTGTGTGTGTGTTGGTCAGTAAAGTCACTCTGATGCGACACCAGCCCAGCAGCGGAACTCATTACAGCCCTTCATTATGGAGCTGAACTGAAATGGCCTGATTAGCGTATTAGCGTTAATGGGCTGAATCAGGTTTATTGGAACACTAATGACTAGAATAAACCATTTCTGATTTTCCCGGGGGGGGGGCCAAGGGGGACTGGGTGGGGGTTGTGGGTTGGAGGAGTGGCATCTGGTGCCGTCCAGACTTTTTAACGTGAACGCATGTACAGATATTTAGCGTTAGCATAGCCCAGTGCCAAGTTTGTCAGATGTGACTCTCACTCTTAAGTGCACGTAAAGGTCAGTAAGTGCAGTTGTGATCTTACCTAAAATAGACATTACCACCATGCAAAGCTTCTTAAATTACTCTCAGGACCTGTAAACGTAGCGATGACCTTTGACCCTGCATTACACAGCGGTTGTTGTTTAATATCACATGTCACAAAGCCTCATAGTGCTGATTTTCTCTCTTAATCCCTCAAGTGCATTGACCTTTCTGTCTGACGCACTGAGCTACGGCCAACACATTTTAAACGATTTTCTGAAACTGTTGACCTTTTAGCACTGGGGCCGAAATTCTCCGCAAGTCAGATGCCAAATTGTTCTCTCCTCATCCCTCAACTATACAATGAAAATTCATCTGTATCTGCTGCTGGACTGAGATGTCTGGACTGGGCCTTAAGGTACAAGCCAAAAGTCTGCTGTTTAAACAAAGAGCTCCATTTGGAATGTTAGAAAGATCTGGAAATGTCTGGATTTCTGCACAGCAACGCTAACATCTGCTGTCCGCTAACATCTGCTGTCCGCTTTCTGATCTGATTTAAAAACTCTGCAGGGCTCGAGCACCTGCTTTTATTTCACTCCCTCAATCAAACCAAAATAAATCACTCTAACGGCCACAAGAACAAATCATTCACCATGTAAACACATGGATCTGTTTTTCACATCAAAATGTACATGAACTTCTCTCACCACAAAACTGGAACTGTGCTTTTCCTATTAGCCAGTACCAAAGGTTCCAGCTGGCTTTGGTTTGGTTCCTGATGAACATCACCACCCACAGGAACTAATAACCACATTTACACCAAGAAACTTTATTCTGCAAGCTTTACTCCAGGAACTTTACTCCAGGAACTTTACTCCAGGAACTTTAGTCCGGGAAAATCAGTCAAGGAACTATATTCCGGGAACTTTAATATCGGAGGTTCAGCCAAGAAGATTAGCTCAGGAACTATAGTCCAGGAATTGTTTTTTTTTTCAGATGTTCTGTAACTTGTTTCCTGATGTTCCTGTTTTAAGGAACTGGTATTTTCATAAATGTCTTTGTTTTTAGTGACACGTTCACATTGCTGGTGAATTTGTGCGCTAGGAACGTGTAGATTTGTCCTACTCCTGGTTTGTCTGATGTTTGTCCTGCTTTTGTTTTTTTTTTTATGATGACATAGAAATTAAAGTTCACAGCTAAAATGTTTTATTGTGATGTAACCATGGTAACTAGGCCTTAGACTTTTGGTTGCGATCATTGAAGACACTCTACAATTCAGGGCTTGAGTTCACTGTTACGCCCTGTTTAAACTGAACCCCACCCAGTGGAAAGGAACCAGGAACCCTGAAACCAGGATGAAGCACCATCCTGACTCACTGTGAAGAGGAGACCAGACATACACAAACACCATCTTTAAAAAAAAGAGTATCATATTTTTATGGCTTGTAAACGGAGCAGTAATGAAACTACGATGCAGATTTGATTTGGATTCTTCGGATCATTTTGCCAGTTTCACAGTGATAAAAATCTTTACAGATTCGAAGACTGAATTAATTAAAATCCAAACGGCTTCACAAGGAACCTCAGCGTGACTAAATGCACCATTTCAGGATTAAAGAAGAACCTGATGCTGCACGACTTGTGGTTTTGTTTTCTGTCATTTGGAGCAGTGTAACACGCTGTTCACCCAAAAACAACACATAAATTACAGCCGGCACAGACCAGAACACACCACTGCAAACAGCACGACCACAGTCACGCTGCCAAAACTTGTTTAAAAGTGAAAGTTGTAATTAGAGTATTACTCATCCTGGATTTAGATGAAATGAGAGGTTTTTATGTGGAGATGTGAGAAACTTCCCGCTGGATTTACAGTAAGTTTGAGTCGGGATGGGAAGCTCCCTGGCTTTATTGTCTCACAGTCATGTCTCACATCCACAACTTTAACAAAAGAACTTTGCCTTACAGTCGTTATCAGCGCGTGACCTCTGGACTGTGTGTGTGTGTGTGTGTGTGTGTGTGTGTGTGTGTGTGTGTGTGTGTGTGTGCTGTTTTCTGTTGTGTTTGCTATTGTACATTAGAATCATTATTAGTGCTAATTATCTGTTTGAGTTATATTTGTACAGTAAATAGTTTTATTATAAATTAACCAGAAACCTGTGTGTGTGTGTGTGTGTGTGTGTGTGTGTGTGTGTGTGTGTGTGTGTGTGTGTGTGCAGGTTCAGGTTTCCACTCAGCAGCTCTGTGTTGGTGGAAAAAGCGGCGTTGACTTTGACCTCGTTACAGCTGACTCTTTGGCGCGCGGCCAGATCTGGAGGATTTAATCTGCTGTAACGTGTGAGCCGTCATGTACGCACCTCGGCTCAGCTCCAAGAGCAAAAACACGGCCTCCTTCTCCTAATAATGGGCCACATAACTCATTCATGAAAACACTTTAATGCTTCAAATAAACACACAACACACTGAGGACGTAGGAGTGTGTTATTAATGTGTGAAATGTGTAGAGACAGTAACACATCACACAGGAAGGAGGTGAAGTCCAAATCATCGCTCAGTGTGAGTTATCAATCAAACGCAGTTAATTATAAACTCAAACAAATGTGCAAATAGAAGGAAAGACATTGTATACAGATGTATATACAGATGTTTGGTCATAAATTTAGGATAAAAATGATTCAGAACACTTTGACCTGACTAGTAAGCATAATGTTTATTCAGCAGACACATTCTTAAAATTAGTGTATTTTTAAAGTGTGATATATAAAAACAAACACTGTGTGTGTTACTGTTACAGGAAATACTGACGGAGTGATGCGATGAGGCGGAGTTACCGTTACCTTCCTGAAGAAATTATTTTCCTATAACACCATGTTTCTATGATGATGTGGAACGCTGGTGAAACGAGTTCGTTCCTGCTGTCACTTACGTTACAGCAGCTATAAACACTCGTTGTTGCGCAGGTTAGAAACCGCAAAGAAGCGTAAACTCCTCTGTCCTGAAGACGTCAGAAAACTTAAAGTTACAGCTTCACCTCTGACTGNGCTGCTATAGAGAACTAATCAACACCTTCTGACCAATCAGAGCGCAGAGCTCAGGAGCAGCGCGGTGTAAAGTAAATATATCATAGAATACTGAAAATACACATCGAGGTTAATCGTGTTCTTATTCATTGGAATAAATTGGGACGAAAAGTAAAGTTAGATAAATAATAATATTTTGAGTTTACTTTGAAAAATACTTGAATTTTACTAGATGATATTAGAACATACATTAGCAATATAAATATTACTTTACTAAAATATAAAACTACATACTGACTTGCAAATGGACTTTAACTCACAAACTGTAACACAATAGAGCTAATGTGTACTTATTTACACCTGCATTTAAAACGCTATTACTTCAGAGATAAACTCAGTGCACACATGACTCATACGGACGTTTCTTCTCTTCAAGCGTCCTTCAGCATGCTGCTAGATCAAAAACACACAGTAATACACACTCAGTGTACTCCTCTCTTAGTGTTCATTAGTCAACTTCAATAAACTTCTTGTTTACTCGACTCACACTGTTTTCTTTTCAGTTGTAAAATATCGTCGCTTTGTGAATCTGTGCTTTTATGAAACAGAATCATTACATTATCATCTGAAGGCTTCTGCAGCTGCACCAAAACTTCTTCCACACACGTTTATACACATTCATACATCAGAGAAATGTGTTAAACTGAAGATCAGCTGACAGACAGAACTCCAGCTCAGATAACTCGCCTGATTCTGGAGATAAACGATGAACATTTTACAACACGAGCGCAGAGTGACATTACGCAACGTGATATGATGTGCTAGCTCATATCTGATCATCGCCTTCTACAGGTGAGTAATCACGCTCCCCGTGTCACGTGAAAATCTCTGTTTAAAGAATTTATAGACCTGTTTATCTGGGAGTAACACTGGACCGCTCTGATAAACGTGATAAATCTGCACACAATATCACAACAAAGCCCAGAGCTACAGTTAATCATATGACGGTCTCATAATCCTTCAGCACTCTCAGCTCCAGCACTGACACGAGGAGTATCACCTGTAATTCCTTCCTTCAGGTCTGAGCTTCTCTGATGAGTGACCACACTGCCTCACAGGAAGCGTTAGCATATAGACTGCTGTTAGCCACGAGCCGGCAGCATCCTCCCATGGGTCAGAGTTAGAGCCGTGGGAGGGTCATTACACACACACACACACACACACACACTCAGCCTTCAGAGAGAGAGAGAGAGATGATAGGAGACAATGTGTTCATTGTTTTTGGTGTGTGTGTTCAAGTTACTATGAATTGTACAAACGATTGGCTTTTAATAAAAATGTTAATTGCCACAAAAACACACGAACTGTAGAATTTACAGACGTACAGAGTGATGAAGTGCATTTACATATTAATGCTACTAATTATTTGACACAATCTTATAGATAATTGACTTGTACAGAACACACAGCAGAGACTTCTGGGAAATAATCCCTTTCCCTGCGGTAAATACCGCCCTCTGCTGGTCAAACTGCTCCACACTAAAGTGAGCTACAGGGGAGTTATTTGTGTGTAGAAGAAAAAAAAATGTAAATGGGCACAAAATATTGATTTGTTCTTGGGGAAGATTGGGTTGCTTTGCTATTCCTGACCTTTCCCTTCCGTTTTCCTCCCGTCTTCCACACCGCCGCGCTCCCTTAATGACAGCGGGGAAGTTGATAACTGGATATTTGGATAGTTGATACTGATAACTGGAATTGAATTGAAGTGAATTGGATAGTTTTGTTTGTGTTACGTTTGTGTTACGTTTTCTTGCTGCCTAGAGTTGGGGAAAAAATGTAATCAAACTTTTAAAAAAAAAAAAAAAAAAAAAAGTAGTAAAGTACAGAAAAGAAAGAAAAAAACACTCCTCTCCTGTCCCAGCCAGTGACAACACCTATTAAAGCTATAAAAAAAAAATCAAATGTGTCTTTACAATTAACATAAAAGGAAGCAACAAGTTAAAGAGGACACAAGGCCAAAAAAACCAAGAAAAAGTTCCTAACTAGCAGGAGGAGTAAACTTCTTAACCTTTCAAAAAAGAAAACATAACTAACAATATAATAAGAAAAGNACCACACCACACCACACCACACCACACCACACCACACCACACCACACCACACCACACCACACCACACCACACCACACCACACACTGGGGCCGGAGGACCGCGTCTCCACCCGCCTCCTTTCCTTCTCAGCTTTATCTACATGCTCTCTTCCTGTCCACCAATCAAATGGTGATTAATGGCAGCTGCTGTCAGTTAACCTGGCTGGAGCAGTGACAGAGAGAGCAAGAAAAACAAGAAGAAAAACAAGAAGAAAAACAGGAAGGAAAACAGAAAAGCACAGCACTCTTACACAGTGTACAGCAACAGTAACTTACCCCCACAGATGTAATATAAATAAATAAATAAATAAATAAATACATCCTGCACCGTACTGTACCATATAAACACTGACATTCAGCTGTGTGTGTGTGTGTGTGTGTGTGTGTGTGTGTGTGTGTGTGTGAGAACAGGATGCATGTAACTCCTATTTATTGATGTATACGCAGTTAATTGCACCACATTTATTGACCCCTCTGTATTTTATTTATTGTTTTTGTCTTGTGACACTGTACACAAATTGAACTGCAATAAAATCAAGTTTTTTTAAAAAAAAAAAGATGATAGTATGATTAAATACTAGGTACTAAGTAAAAGATTGGATGTTAAATTGGATGTTTTTACACTGACAGAAAGGGGACACACGGCACACGCTGAAAATATATGAACAGCCAAGCGGAAGAACCACATCCTGAGTTATAAACCTCAACAGATTTACTTCCTGTAAACCAGCAATAAAGACACATGTGAACTTACAGGAACACTGTGAGGTTAAGTGCTGCTTTAACTGACCGAATATTTAACTTTTTCTATAGCGAAGGTGTTCATCAGCAGCAATGGTGAGTGTCGCTATATTCGATATATATATTTGAATTCCATAATTAGTAAAAACTTCATTCAATCTTAAATATTTCCTGCCCTTTACTTAAAGATTTTCATATCGGGGTGATTGTTTTAGGCACAATCACAGGAGAGTATGATGAAGATGATTTTGGAGTCAAAGGTCTTCGCAGTTGTGAAAACCTTCACAGAGGAAAACACTGGAAATGTGGAAAACGGAGACGTCTTCATTGTGCGTCATAAAAAGCGCTGGAACGCTGGAGTGTGCTGTGCTGAAGACACACTGATCATTCAGCTGGAAAGTAATCTCTAAACACCTTTATAATGGTTATAATACATAATATATTATAATACAATTATGATGCAAAATAATGAACTAATAAACACTGTGTTACAGAAAGGTACTGAGTGGCAGGGTGTGTGATGAGTTACTGTTACTGTAGTTAATAATCTTCCCATAACACCACGTCCCCAAGTGTCTTATTCCACTTAACCGATTTACCAACAATTATATTTCTTTTTTAATCAAAGAACAACACGTCATACATTTACATTTAAAGCTGTGGATTTAGTTCCTGTTCTCAATTAAATGATAGCTATAGCTATAAACAGTCGTTCCCTCACCACCTTTCATGTTACTGAGAAACGCAAAGAAGCGTAAAAACGCCTCTGTCTTAATGTTAACGCTGACACTGGAGACTCCTTCCATAAATAGTAAATAAATATCTCCCTACAGAAAACATCACCACGTCAGTGATTATTATCAGTGGCTCATCCACTGTACACGTCCCTGCTATACAGAAATAACGCACACCTTCTGACCAATCAGATTGAAGAGTTCAGCCACGCTGTGGTATTAGACGGCGTCATTCGTCTTATCACAGTGTTCTGTCACTAAAGTACATGTGATGATGTATCATGTGGTATTATGTGTATAGTCACAAATTGTTTTTTTTTTTTTCTCACTTGTCACTTCTGTTAAGCAGTGTGAATGTGGAAAGGTTCACTGGAGGGAACAGATTCACAATTTATAGGAAGAATGGGGGAATCCCTAATTCCTTCAGAGAAAACGTTAATGAGGCGACGAGCCGCGGCCCAGAATCCAATTTACCCAAATACAACTGGACTGAGTTCTGATTTATAAAATACAGCTAAAAGACATGAGACGTTAGAGCTTTGATTGCCTTGTGCTTCACAGCTTCACATAAACGAACACCTCAGTGATGTAGTTTAAACTCCTGCACAATTTTATTATGATTACTGTAAAGTTTTTCTTCAGTCACTTAATTTTAATTTTCTAATTATTGATGACGTTTACGTTATAGTGAGTTAAATTTATATATAAACGTGTGTCCATTTCTTAACCTGTTTATTTTTCTTCACTCTGCTCTGTTCAGCTCTAAATCCATTTTATTTTTTTCTGGTGCTTAAGTTCATACATGTTTGATTTTTACAAAATAAGACAATTTTCCAACATGAGAAGCTGAATCTGTTTGTGAAACCCGAGTCCTGATCAGAAATCATATTTAACACTGAAACACAGAATATATATAAATATACTGTCTATCTAATTTAAATAAGTGTGATACTGCTAGCAGTCTGGAAGGATAAAGATGACACACACACACACTCACACACACTCTTTCTCCGTACTGACAATCCCACTGCATCGTTTCAGCTCATCAGAGGCGACACAAACAGCACAGTCCTGTTCAGCTCACACACACTGTGATTGGCCAGTGTGACTCTGATTGACAGGTGAGAGAGGACAGAGCCCCGCCCACCCAGACAACAGAAAGAGCTACAGTCCGTAACATCATCACAACTCACACAACTCATTATCTGTAAGTACAACTACACAATACACACAATTGCACACTACACGTTAGCATGTTGCCTTACAGAGAGCAGTGTAAAGGTGAGAGTGAGACGTGTAAAGGTGAGAGTGAGATGTGTAAAGGTGAGAGTGAGACGTGTAAAGGTGAGAGTGAGACGTGTAAAGGTGAGAGTGAGACGTGTAAAAGTTGTCTGTTGAATCTAAAAGGAATTAAATTTTTGATTTAGTTAAGATGATTTCATTCTGGATTAAATTCAGAAAAAAATCTGTTATGGATTTATTTTACATGAAATGTAGCTGGAATTAAATTGTAATAAATGTAAATGATTGGATTAAAATAATTCTTTCTTTCACAGTAAATATATATCGTAATAATGACACATATTAAATCAGTTCCTGAAAGTAGAAGAGTCTGGCGCGGTCTGGTCTCAGGTCAGTTTCTTCAGTTAGAATAAAATTCTCAGTCTTTTCCTGAGAAACACAGCAATCATCTAATATTATGTTTTATATTTGTTTTTCAACAAAGCTAATGCAGTGTCAGGATTTACACACACACACACACACACACACACACACACACACACACACACACACACACACACGGTGAACTGGAGGCTATAAGCTTCCATTGCTTGTGTACATTTTATATTTGTACTTTTGGCAAAACTGCTCCTTAAAACTCAGATGTTTGGAATAAAAATAACTCTCACAGGACGAATAAATCCTGTAAATTTAATGAGCTCAGAATGAATCACATGCAGAAAATGACTCAAACTCCTGTAACAAACAATTCAGTAACACACCAACACCACAGAGTGCTTCTGCCTGGCTGCGTCCCAAACCGCACACTAGTGCACTAAACAGTATTTAAATATTATTACACCACGGCGCTGCTGAGTGCTGCGCTCTGATTGGTCAGAAGGTGTTGATTAGTTCTCTATAACAGCAGCTCTGACAGTAGCGCNGCAGGTTTATATTAATGCACCCGTTCTGATACGTTATCGTTTCCATAGTAACAGCTCATTCACAGGGGCGTGTACAGCGACGCTCCACTGACAATAAACAGAATAAAAAACACGTCAAATCGCTGATTCTGTTAAACATAAAATAAAAACAGAAAAATCTAAAAACCCTGATTTTGTAAAACCTGAAAAAACCCTGAAAATCCGAAATAAAATCTAACAGCACCGTAAATAAATTCCGTTTTCTTCTGTAACAGGAAATAGTAGAAAGAAAAACCACATGGTTCTTCACCCTGTAACACCGAGGTGTTAACGAGGTACAGCGAGGTGTTAACGAGACTAAAACAAATATTTAAACCTGAAACTAATTTCTTTGTTTAATTCAAATGAAATGTGTCTGAACGTGTCCTAAACATTAGCGCTCGATTTCTCGGCGTTAAACTGGAGGAAGGTTGTGGCGTGTTTTAGCGATAAACGGATCGGCGTTGTAAACAGCAGGCAGTGATGAAGATTGGCACACGGTGACGTTTCCGCGTCTCAGCTCCAGTGTTTCATCAGCGAGGAGCCGGAGACAGGAAGATGTTGAAGAAGACGGCGAAGAGCAGGAAGATGATGTAGCCCACGATGCAGAACCAGAAGCGAGGATCTCGCAGGAGTTTCTGGTTGTAGTTACTGAAGAAGACGTAGCCGATGGTCATTCCTGCGATTCCTCCACCGATGTGAGCGACAAACGACACCTGAGACGAAACACGGACACTCGATCAGAAACAGCGAGTTTTGGAGTTGAAGTTGATCTTATTTCACACATCAGGATCTATTTATCTCATAATTCTTATTCTGAATATTCAGCTTGGTTTTAGACACTTTTATTCATTTCAAGCTTTAGCTTTTCTTATTTCTGTTAGCGGATCATGCTGCTTCTTTCTAGACATAAAAGATTAAAAGTAAAAGAATTATTAGCAAGAACAAGACTATTTTAAGCTTAAAAATATTTTTAAAATGTCCACAAATAGGTTTGATAATCAAATATTTCTTTTATTGTAATCCTATAATAGGAAATATTAGATAAATATGACTTTTTTGCAGTGCAGAAGTCACCAGATGACATCATAAACTAATTTGCATATTCATGAATGCTCATTTGCATATGAAAACACGGCACCACTAACGAACTGTTCACATATTTATTAAATTCTGTTGTTTCCGTCAGAGACACAGGCAGTGACGAGTCGGCGTGTGACGAGTCGGCGTGTGACGAGTCGGCGTGTGACGAGTAGGCGTGTGACGAGTCGGCGTGTGACGAGTCGGCGTGTGACGAGTCGGGGATCAGTCACAGAGACATTTAATAAATAAATGTTAAAGTTAAGACGATGTGATGGAGAAGAGTTCAGTGTTAAACTCTCACCTT
>JAKKZN010000021.1:187550-192689 GCA_033441825.1 Pangasius elongatus
GTTCCTCCTCATGGTGATGTGATCAGATTAATTGCAGCTTTTCTTTCCTGAATGTTCAGATTACCAACACTGTGATTCCTGACACACCACAGGAAGTGCACCAGTTACCATGGAAACGGCCTTCCTCACACAGCTGTTTACACTGTAGAGGAGTTTTAAACCTTCACCAGTGTGTTACCTCTCTCTCTCTCTCTCTCTCTCTCTCTCTCTCTCTCACACACACACACACACACACAATGTCATGTTACAGAGAAACCGCAAAGAAGCATAAACGTCTTTGTCCTAAAGATGTTGGAAAACTTAAAGTTACAGCTTTACCTCTGACTGTTACAAATACTGTGTGTGTGTGTGTGTGTGTGTGTGTGTGTGTGTGTGTGTGTGTGTGTGTTTGTGTGCAGCAGCTGCTTTCACTGATAATCGACTTGCCTTTATAATGACTGCAATTAATGACTGCTAATCTGTGTGTGTGTGTGTGTGTGTGTGTGTGTGTGTGTGTGTGTGTGTCCTTGAATTACATTACCAAGCAAACCATGTAACCATGGCAACAGTGTCTGGCGCTCTACAAACACAAACGTGAATGTGAATCAAAACAATAATGCAGATGTACACGCTGAAATTCTGGTCCAGTGAAAAGCATTATGGGATTACAGCATCAGTGTGTGTGTGTGTGTGTGTGTGTGTGTGTGTGTGTGTGTGAAGACAATCCCTAACCCTAACTCTTCTGTTCACCAAACACAGAGAACATGAAAGTTACCATGGCAACCAGAGTGCCACTTTAACTGAGGAGTCATTTACAAAACAAAGTGAATAACTCGAGGAGTCGTTTATAAAGAGGCTGCGGGTTGCTTTTGGTTCAGATTTCCTGAAAGTGAATCTGTTATCAGCTGAGAATTCTCAGTTCAGTTCATCAGTGATTTTTCTTGATAATGAAATCATGATGTCTTTAAACTAACCGGAACATTCTCTACATTATTATTCATATTTGTTATTACATACTATATTATACATTATACTTATTATTCATGTGTATAAAGCTCTGAAGCTCAGCCCAAAACGTTTCTTCCTGCACACACACTCAGTGACTCATCTCAGTGTATTAATCTGCCATTCTCACACCAGCTGTGTGTGTGTGTGTGTGTGTGTGTGTGTGTGTGTGTGTGCGCGCAGGTGTAAATAAATCCCACATACACCGTTGCTTGTAGCACCTCATAATCAGATTGGCGTGTGGTAATGTGTTGTAGTATCATGTTCAATGCGTCACAGAATTACATGTGTGTGTGTGTGTGTGTGTGTGTGTATATGTGTGTGTGTGTGTGTGTGTGTGTGTGTGTGTGTGTGTGTGTGTGTGTGCTGGAGGATGCCTTACAGCTGCTGATCTGTGGGAGTTAAACCCTTTGCTGAGTCATTTTATTCCCAGGGAGGCTTCCTCTCACTGTGCTGATCGATCGGCTCTGTGTGTGTGTGTGTGTGTGTGTGTGTGTGTGTGTGTGTGTGTGGCCTTTGCACTTACATTCCAGTGAGCGCATGTTCATTAACACATAAAGCTCATTTCTGCAGACGCTTGGTTTCTTTTTTTGCCCCCGAAGCCTATTTTCTTTTTGGTTGTCATTTAAATCTTTCATAAAAAACTCGGATCAGCTAAAACATCAAGACATTGTATCACATATACGCTTGTGTGAGCTGTGTGATAAAACACTCATAATAAATAAAAACACATGATGACGTGTTGAATATGTTTTTTTCTCAAGCGCAGTCCACGCGAAGTGACACATGTTGAGACAGGAAGTGGAATTTCTCATCAGCACAAACACACGTCAACCACTCGGCTCGTGTTTTATTTAAAATAGCCGCGATCGTTCACTCTGAGTCTCTGCCCTGATCTCAGACCTGATCCAGGCCACGCAGGAGTCCAACGTGAACATCCCTCAGATGGCCGACACGCTGTTCGAGCGAGCGGGGAACGCCAGCTGGATCGTCGTGTTTAAGGGTCTGGTCACTACACACCACCTGATGGTCCACGGGAACGAGGTCAGACTCCCAGCTTTACACTCAGCACATTAACCGTGTAATATGATCTATTATTATATTATCAGATCCAGTGGATCTCTGCGGAACCTGCGCTAGCCGTTGGTGAATTACGTTTACATGAGAACTGATGCTCAGTATATTTACTTTATATTTCCTTTTGTTTTTCTGCAGAGATTTATCCAGTTTCTCGCCTCCAGAAACACGCTGTTCAACCTCAGCAACTTCCTGGATAAGACCGGATCACACGGTGGGCGGAGTTTAACTCTCATCGTTAATCACACCAGCTTTCATTTTTCATTTTATGGTTCTACATGGAACCTGGAGTGGTTCCTCCAGAGGGACGGCTGAAGAATGTTCTGAGAGCGTAGGCTGCAGTCTGCTAATAAAGCAATCAGCAAATCTCTCTGTATAAAAAAACCAAATAAATCAGTTCATTAATCAATTAAAATGGAAAATGTATATAAAATACTCAAATAAAACAGATGACCTCTAACGGTTCAGAGACTGTTCAGAGATAAGAAATGATCTTACTGTAAAGCACTTACTCCTAGTGTAAAAATATATTTATATAAAAAATACTTCCTACTGAAAAAGCTCACTATAAATAATATAAAAAAAATATAAAAAAATCTTTTACTGTGATTTAAGAAAATACGTTTTAAAAATGTTTTAACAATTAACGAACTGCCAGTCTAAAGCAGCATATGAATGTAAAATTTCACTAAAATACTTTTTTTGTTTTAACTGCTGCAAGTGGCACAAACAATTAATATCATGATCTCTCAAAAGTCTATTTATTTATTTATTTATTTATTTATTTATTTACACACATTTATGAGAGGTGTTTTCATTCTTTCCTCCCCTAATAACTGAACATTTGCTTTTTGTGCGTTTCAGGTTACGACATGTCCACCTTTATCCGGCGCTACAGCAGGTATCTGAATGAAAAAGCGTTTTCTTACAGGCAGATGGCCTTCGACTTCGGCCGAGTGAGAAAAGGGTGAGTTTCAGCACCGCGGCGCAGTAACATTAACGTGCCTTAATATTCCTCTCTAATATTTCTTTATACAAACAAAACAAACCCTGCTTCATCGTTATTACACGATTACTGTCCATTATTGTTTCTGTACAAACTACTAAAGCTCACTGTTGATGATGTTAATCACTATCTCACAAAACTTCACAAATAAATCTTTACATTCGTCTGTTAAAGACTGTAAATTCTATTTAAACTTCATTCAGTAGTTTACAGGATTTTATAATTCAGCATTTCAGCTTTCTAATGATGGACACACACTAAAAATACAATAAATCTATCGTTTGTCAGGATGTTGATTAAAAAACTTTCTGAAATGATGAAGATTTTTTAACAGAAATTAATGATGTTATTTATTGAGGCTGTTTTTAAGGTATCGATCCAGTAATCATTAATATTGTACAGTGATAACAGTATTATAAGATTACGTGTGTGTGTGTGTGTGTGTGTGTGTGTGTGTGTGTGTGTGTGTGTTTCAGAAACGACGGTGTGATGAGGACGATGGCTACAGATAAGCTTCTGAAAGGCATGAACACGCTGCAGAATCAGATCGACGCTCTGCTGGAGTTTGATGTGAGTGTTTCACTTTTACACTTTAATACATCAGTTATTTATTTACACATTAATATTTATTTACACATTAATATTTATTTACACATTAATATTTATTTACACGTTAATATCTAATCTGCATTACAGTATAATTTCCTGAAATATACTTTTTCTCTCAGTATCAGAATGAAGATGTATTCTTAATGTTTTGAATTTAAAAAAAGAAAAAAAAATCTAAATAAAATTAAAGATGAATATTCTGGATGTTTCTTAAAATACTTTTTATTTAACCATTTGTTTTTTCTTTTTTTTTTTCCAGGTCCATCCTAAAGATCTGGTCAATGGCATCATCAACGCTGCGTTTTTACTCCTCTTTAAGGATCTGATTAAATTATACGCCTGCTACAACGATGGAATTATTAATTTACTAGGCAAGAAGTTAAGACACTATAAGTACATTTTCAGCGTATTTACAGCACTGGAGCATTTTCAGTGCCCTGATATTCCTGTTTTTCATTGATCAGAAATCTGAAACTCTACACAGAATTATTAATGAAGTTATTAATGATGATTTATTTCTTTTTCTGTAGAGAAATTTTTCCAGATGAAGAAAGGTCAGTGCAAAGATGCTTTGGAAATTTACAAAAAATTCCTGACACGAATGACCAGAGTTTCAGAGTTCCTCAAAATTGCAGAGGTAAAATACGGAAGAACTGACACATCTTTGGAAATACACGGGTACTTCCTGTGAAGTTTGGTGAGAAAGATGATACATAAATAAAAGACATTAATTACTGAACTACACACTTTCCTCTTAACAGCAAGTCGGAATTGATAAGAGTGATATTCCTGAACTTACCCAGGTGAGCTGTGCTCTACTCATTATTCACTCTTTTAGCTTTTTCTGTCATTTATTTACTGGATTATTGTGTGTGTGTGTGTGTGTGTGTGTGTGTGTGTGTGTGTGTGTGTGTGTGTGTGTGTGTGCGCGTGTGTGTTTAGGCCCCTGAGAGTCTGCTGGAGTCTCTGGAGACACACCTGAACACGCTGGAGGGGAAGCGGGGGTGAGTACAGTGCTGCTGCTCCTGTTCGGAGCCTTATGTTCAGTGTGATGTTAGTTTGGGTGCTCCGCTCTGCTGAAAATGTGAGTTGTTCTGTGCTGCTGGTGATTGGGAGCTCAGGGTGGTGTTGGATTTAGAGGTTCTGGTACTGTTGGATGTAGGGGTTTAGTGATGTAGGGTGCTGCTGGGTTTATGCACAGTATGGTAAGATTAGTGGGTGTAGAGTGCTGGTAGCTTTATAGGTGCTGGTGTGTGTCAGGTTTTAATGGGTGTCGGATTTATAAGTGTCAGGTACGGAGGGGTCGGGTTTATAGGGGTCGGGTACGGAGGGGTCAGGTTTATAGGGGTCGAGTACGGAGGGGTCGGGTTTATAGGGGTCGAGTATGGAGGGGTCGGGTTTATAGGGGTTGGGTACGGAGGGGTCGGGTTTATAGGGGTTGGGTACGGAGGGGTCGGGTTTAT
>JAKKZN010000021.1:252043-254543 GCA_033441825.1 Pangasius elongatus
TAGAGTAGAATATAGAGTAGAGTAGAGTATAATAGAGTAGAGTAGAATGTAGAGTAGAATGTAGAGTAGAGTATAATAGAGTAGAGTAGAATATAGAGTAGAATGTAGAGTAGAGTAGAATATAGAGTAGAATATAATAGAGTAGAGTAGAATATAGAGTAGAGTAGAGTATAGAGTAGAGTAGAGTATAGAGTAGAGTAGAGTAGAACATAGAGTAGAGTAGAACATAGAGTAGAGTAGAATGTAGAGTAGAGTAGAGTAGAATATAGAGTAGAGTAGAATATAGAGTAGAGTAGAGTAGAATATAGAGTAGAGTAGAATATAGAGTAGAGTATAGTAGAGTAGAGGAGAATACAGAGTAGAGTAGAGTAGAATATAGAATAGAGTATAGAGTAGAGTAGAATATAGAGTAGAGTAGAGTATAATAGAGTAGAGTAGAGTATAATAGAGTAGAGTAGAGTAGAGTATAGAGTAGAGTAGAATATAATAGAGTAGGATATAGAGTAGAGTATAATAGAGTAGAGTAGAGTAGAGTAGAGTATAGAGTAGAGTAGAATATAATAGAGTAGAATATAATAGAGTAGGATATAGAGTAGAGTATAATAGAGTAGAGTAGAGTATAATAGAGTATAGAGTAGAGTATAGAGTAGAGTATAGTAGAGTATAGAGTAGAGTAGAATATAATAGAGTAGAATATAATAGAGTAGAATATAGAGTATAGAGTAGAGTATAGAGTAGAGTAGAATATAATAGAGTAGAGTATAGAGTAGAGTATAGAGTAGAGTAGAATATAATAGAGTAGAATATAGAGTAGAGTAGAGTATAGAGTAGAGTATAGAGTAAAGTAGAATATAATAGAGTAGAATATAGAGTAGAGTATAGAGTAGAGTAGAGTATAATATAATAGAGTATAGAGTAGAGTATAGAGTATAGAGTAGAGTAGAGTATAGAGTAGAGTAGAATATAATAGAGTAGAATATAATAGAGTAGAATATAGAGTAGAGTATAGAGTATAGAGTAGAGTATAGAGTAGAGTAGAATATAATAGAGTAGAATATAGAGTAGAGTAGAGTATAGTAGACTAGAGTATAGAGTAGAGTATAGAGTAGAGTAGAGTAGAGTATAGAGTAGAGTATAGAGTATAGGAGGGGGAGCTGCGTTGAGCGCGGCGGCGGTTCTCGTCCGGAGCGTTTCCCTCTGCACTGATCTGGACTTTAAATCTCACATCGATTCCAGAGCCATTGATTCCTAACTGATGTGAATCTCACACGGGGGAAAGTCTGCTCATAACCTCACAGTGATGTGCTCAGTAAGTGTGAGAGGGTGGTTCGGGGTGATGATGTCACGCCCCAGGGGCTTGTGGGAAATGGAGAGGAGAGAGCGGCGCTGTGGAACGAGGCACTAAAACCTTTAACACGGTGTAGAAGTGCGTCAGTCCAGGAACGGCGTGTTATTTTGGGATCAATGTCCTGTGGGAGCTCTGCTCGGTTATTACACACACACACACACACACACACACACACACACACACACCATGTCGATGGTTATTACACACACACACACACACACACACACACACACACACACACACCGTGTGGCTCTGCGTCAGTGTGTTAACTGCTGTTACACAGGAGGAAGCAGGGTGAGGTGTCTGCAGGGTGAGGTCTCTGCAGGGTGAGGTCTCTGCAGGGTGAGGTGTCTGCAGGGCGAGGTGTCTGGAGGGCGAGGTCTCCGCAGGGCGAGGTGTCCGCAGGGCGAGGTCTCCGCAGGGCGAGGTCTCTGCAGGGCGAGGTGTCTGCAGGGCGAGGTCTCTGCAGGGCGAGGTGTCTGCAGGGTGAGGTCTCCGCAGGGCGAGGTCTCTGCAGGGTGAGGTCTCTGCAGGGTGAGGTCTCTGCAGGGCGAGGTCTCTGCAGCGAGGGGGTTTCTGGGTAACGCTGTGAAAAGAGGAAGGCGTGTTATAAACACAAAGAACAGAATGAAACAAGACTGTAAATGTCTCACATACTGACTTTATCATCATACATCAAATATTTAATAAAACATTAAAGTACAGTGTCACATTATAAATAAAAAACTAAAATTATACAAAGTGAGTAAACAATAAAGTAATAATTGAACAATTTATATTGTAAATAAAACCTATTTACCAAATTAAGTACGTGTGTGCGTGTGTGTGTGTGTGCGTGCGCGTGTCTGTGCGTGTGTGCGCGTGTGCGTGCGTGTGTGTGCGTGTGCATGTGTGTGCGTGTGTGTGTGCATGTGTCTGTGCGTGTGTGCGCTTGTGTGCGTGTGTGTGTGTGTGTGTGTGTGTGCGCGTGCGCGTGTGTGCGCGTGTGTGTGCACATGTCTGCACATGTCTGCGCGTGTGTGCGCGTGTGTGCGCGTGTGTGCGTGTGTGTGTGTGTGTGTGTGATTTCCAGGCAGTGGTAGTGACAGACGGTGAGAGGATTTTGGGACTGGGAGATTTGGGATGTTATGGAATGGGAATTCCGGTGGGAAA
>JAKKZN010000021.1:259543-262268 GCA_033441825.1 Pangasius elongatus
TTGTCCACCGCAGACCTGAGCTTTAAATCTAGAACAGAGACAAAAGTCTAAACAGATCACTAGCCACCTGTATAGTTCTTAAACTGCAGCCTTGATCACCACTCAGACACGCTCAACAATCCCAATCTAGATTATTACTAAATCTTCTTCGTGATGAGTCCGCGGTCCTCTGGTCCAGAACAGCGCGCTTGATAACGTGACACTTGCCGTGTCTCGGAGGAAGCGTGTGTTAGCCTTCACGGTTCAATTGTTGGTAGATGTCATGTGATGTGCAGGGTTAGCTAGTGCGTGGGAATTGACCAAGAACAAATGGAGGAAAATGGAGGAAAGTCCAGAAAAAAGTCTTTATCATGATCCTCAGTCTGGGTTTTTTCAGAAGTGCTGATTTAGAGCCAGTTCTAGACTAGACTAATAATCAGTAACCCTGGTCTAGAAGAATTTAACAGTCCTGCACTATATTATAAGAATTATAAGAATTTTAGTTAAATTTTAGTTTAACCATAAACTCGAGGAGATCCATCCTGGTCTACTCTCAGTCTGGGAGAGATCAGAGCTGTCCTGCTTTTAGATAGATCTCCAGTCTGAAGCTGTGCTCGTCGAGAAGTCTAGTTGATTTGATCACAAATCAGATTCAGTTCCTGTCCAAGATCACGGCTTTGAGATCTCGATCCATTTACCAATAATTCATAACATTAATAGTCTGTGTGTGTGTGTGTGTGTGTGTGTGTGTGTGTGTGTGTGTGTGTGTGTGTGTGTGTGTGTGTGTGTGTGTGTTTTCAGGCGCTCCTGAAGGATCCGCTGTACATCGGACTGAGACACAAGCGTGTTCGAGGCGAGGCTTATGATGAACTACTGGATGAGTTTATGAAGGCTGTAACTGACAGGTACAAAGAGAACACGAGCTAATCTGGAGTTAATCACCTGACCATTAGACAGAATAAAGTGTTCCCGCTAGTGTGAGTGTGTGTGGTGTGGGTGTGTGAGTGAGGGGTGAGGTGTGGGTATGAGTTATGAAAGTGAGGCGTGGGAGTGAGGCGTAGGAGGGAGTGAGGCATGGGAGTGAGGCATGGGAGTGAAGCGTGGGAGTGAGGCGTGGGAGTAAGGTATGGGAGGGAGTGAGGCGTGGGAGGGAGTGAGGAGAGGGAGGGAGTGAGGAGAGGGAGTGAGGCATAGGAGGGAGTGAGGAGAGGGAGTGTGGCGTGGGAGGGAGTGAGGAGAGGGAGTGAGGCGTGGGAGGGAGTGAGGCGTGAGGTGTGAAGTTGCGACCTGAGCGCAGCATCACACTGTTCTGAGTGTTTCAGTGAAATATACTGAAGCAAAAGCTAATATAAGTAATCTACTGAACTATTTCCATTCAGTGGTTCTGTCTGTCTCCCTCTGCTTCTCTCTCTCTCTCTCCTTCTCTCTCTGTCTCTCTCTGCTTCCCTCTCTCTCCCTCTCCCTCTCTCTCTGTCTTCCTCTGCTTCTCTCTCTCTCTCCCTCTCTCTCTCTCCCTCTCTCTCTCTGTCTCTGTCTCCCTCTGCTTCTCTCTCTCTCTCTGTATTATCGCAGTAATGGATGTTGTATGTGCATAGTTGAGCTGTTGCGTTGCAGGAATGTAGCCTCTAAATTTGTGGAAGTGTGTGTGTGTGTGTGTGTGTGTGTGTGTGTGTGTGTGTGTGTGTGTGTGTGTGTGTGTGTGTGTGTGTCAGTGTCCTTCTCTGAAACCTCAGCGTCTGATTGCCCTCCAGAACAGAAGCCACGGCTCCATAATAACTGGGTTTGATATGAAATGATAAAGAGCGGCTGTTTTTCCCTGAAAGAGCCGAATCGGCGGAAAATAAAATGATGAGGGTTTGGTGGATTACGCCGATGAGTGATTACAGTGTTATGATTTTTAATAAAACGTAACTTCACATTTTTAAAGCATGAGATGAGAGACTTAAAACCGCAAAATATCATCATACTGATGCAGTCGGGACTCGGAGTGATTTCCTGTCCTGCTCGGGATTATTTATAAAACCTCAGCTCGAGTGTGTGATTATTTGGATGAGCAGATAGCAGGAAGCTAACTGTGTCCGGGTCTACACACACACACACACACACACACACACACACACACACACACACACACACACACACACACACACACACGCTTAGATCCTTTTGTGAAGAAATCGTGGGGAGACGTTTTCTCTTTGCACAGGTGTGTCATGGACTGAATCTGTGTCTGTGTGTTTGCCAGAAGATGTGAGGATCTATACATAGAAACGTGTGTGTGTAAGTTCAGTGTCTGGATTGTACAGCTGTGTTTGGACAGAGATCAGACGTCTGATTCTCTCCCTCGTGTAGGTCGAGTGGTGAATGTGGATTAATGATACTAATAATTATTGGGCGTGTCTGGGTGGAGACGGATGGGCATGCCTAGGTGGAGATGTATGGCCGCATCTTTCGGTGGAGATTGATGTGTGTGTGTGTGTGTGTGTGTGTGTGTGTGTGTGTGTGTGTGTGTGTGTGTGTGTGAAATACTCTTCCTGAGATGTAAATCGATGTTGGAGATCAGGGCTGTGTCTGAACCTGACAGACATTTTAGAGAGCCTGTTATTAAAACTGCTGCACTGTCATGGCGCCCCCTGGTGGCTCAGGGCCTCTCTCTCTCTCTCTCTCTCTCTCTCTCTCTCTCTCGCGCGCGCGGGGGGGGGGGGGGGGGGGGGGGGGGGGGGGGGGGCGGGGGGGGGGGGGGGGG
>JAKKZN010000021.1:284648-302691 GCA_033441825.1 Pangasius elongatus
TCTCTCACACACACACTCTCTCTCTCACACACACACACACACACACACACACACACACACACACACACACACACACAATGACCTGGCTGTATGCAGATGCATGGTGCATATTTGCATTTTGTGTTTAGAAAGAGACGATTAGACAAACTCTCCACATCAAACACCACATCATTTACAGCTGAATGTGAACGAACAGAGAGAGAGAGAGAGAGAGAGAGAGAGAGAGAGAGAGAGAGAGAGACAAACAGACAGAGAGAGAGAGAGACAAACAGAGAGAGAGAGAGAAACAGACAGACAAACAGAGAGAGAGAGAGAGAGAGACAAACAGAGAGAGAGAGAGAGAAACAGACAGACAGACAGAGAGAGAGACAGAGAGAGAGGGAGAGAGAGAGAGAGAGAGAGAGATGTGCATGTCAATCAGTCTATACTGATTTATTTACTGTATTTATTTTTTTCTGCTATAGCATTTCTTATTTCTTCTGCTATCTGCTTTATTTGTCAAGATAAAATGCGTCAAATAATCACACACACACACACACACACACACACGCACACACACACACACACACACACACACACACACACACACCGCTCCTTCATCTCTCTTCAAGGTCGTCTTGTGAAAGCGGCAGTTTCTTAATTTCTTCTGTAATTAAAGCTTCTTGCAGCGTTCTCTGCATGTGGTAAATATTTCTGTTCATTTCTTTTTCTTTCTCTATTCATCTTCACCACAACTCAGAGACGCCGAGTGAAAGAAAATGAATTAAAAGAAATAAACACAAAAAAACAGGACAATACAAGTGAAAGGCTGCGCAGGTGGAAGGATATGTGAGGTGCAGGATGCTGAGGATGGAATCGTTATTGACTTAACAATAGAAAATTCAACATAAAAGAACATTTTTTGCTGTTTTTTTTTTTAATCCTGAAAAGGATTTTTCACAGACAGTAACAGCTGCTCAGTTAGACTGCGTGTGATTCTGAACTCTGGGCTTAAATTAACGCACATTTACACACACTGTAGATTATAGTGTATAATTTAATGTTTCTGCTCCAACACATTCACATCCAAATCTGCCTTTATGTGATAAAAACCGTGTTGTTTTAGTTTTTGCTGGTTCAGGAATGTTATAAGAATCATTACGTGATGGAATTCTGTGATTGGTCAGCTGCTGATGATGTCATTAACAGCTGCTGATGATGTCATCTCAGATAGTTGTTGAGGCTTTATTTAGTCTCTGTCTCAAATCCTGCGCTGTTCACTCTGCGTTCAGAGTCAGTGATTTTAGTCCTGAAGTGTCAGTGTTTATGTGAGGGAAAGTTGCTGGTATTCAGAGTCGGGTTACGCAGCTGCCTCAGTGGATTTCTGAGCTCCACATTCAGATTATTAACATCACCTGCGTGCAGTTCACACCTCTGAGGTTACCAGATGTTTCTTGAGCAGAAGCGTCCGAGACTGAGTTTTTCCACTAGCATCTGGACACAAAGTTTAGTTTATTTCTTTGATGAAATGAAAAATAAAAGACTAATAATATGATGATATATGAACAAGAAGATCCTGAGTGTTGAAATAAATCTAATAGGAGTCTTGTATATCACCAATAAACAGTACCACTCTATGAATAGTCCTGGTTTAATTCTCACATTCATCACTGGGTGAATTGAACAAAATGGCTTCCACACTCATTATTGAGCAACACCTAGAATAGCACTTGATCCAGCACAGAGCGTTATTTTACTTTTTCTTTTTTTTTCACATCGTGCCAGTCATAGTGATCATCATTTTTCATTTTGGGAGTTCATGTAGTGTAATTAATTCTCTGTAACCGGGCAACAATATTACCCATAATGCACTTCAGCCAGCCACATACACCTTTAGAAATGGTTGTAATTGTGATGTTTGTGAAATGCAATGAGGTGTAAAGCTGATTATTTGAAGCTCAGGTGTGTGTGTGGCGTCTCTGTGTCTCTGTCAGGATTGATCTGTGTGTGTGTGTGTGTGTGTGTGTGTGTGTGTGTGTGTGTGTGTGTGTGTGTGTGTGTGTGTGTATAAAACATGTATAATATCTCATACACTGTTAGCTATCAGACTCTTTAATAAATAGATTGTAACAGTGCAAGGTTAGTGCGGCTTTTCTTCATGACCTGCTCTCAGTGAACCTCGTCTGCAAACCACACGTCCGTTTTCAACAAAAAGACAACTTTCTCAGAGACAAAGAACTGGAAATTATTTACAGAACAGTCCTACCTTTGGCAAACTTGCTCCACAGCACTTAGCCTATAATGAGCGCTGAAGAGGATTCAATATTTTTTATTTTTACAAAAGCGGATTGAGAATAGATTCTTATTTACAAGGGACTTGAAGTTAAAAACATTTCTCAAGGACAAAACATTATTGGCCACTAGAAAGGACACTTGAAGCTAACACCGAGTCTTTTAGTACAAGGTCAACATCCGTTATCGCGTTAAACAATGCCTCGTTAAACAATGCTGCTCGTTACCGGTGTGATAATCGATCCATCCTCACGGTGTATAAAACCCTCAGGCTGTGCCTTTACTCTTCACTCTCTCCTGCACTTCTATTCATGCCATTGTTTACAGGATGGACAGAAATAGATAGATAGATAAATAAATAAATATAAGGTGCATGTTGTCTCCGAGACCTTCCTCTAAGCACCGCACTGTGTGTGTGAGTGTTGTGTTGTTGGTTCTGCTCTTCAGTGTCATGCTTTAGCTCCTGACCCTCAGGAAAGACCTGAAAAGAAGCTCCTGGGTCATCTGGGTCATCCTCATCTTTTTACTTTTTTTTTTGTCATAAATGAGCTTTAAAAGAGCTTTTAAGGATTTGGAAATCATGTAATCAGTTGTATTGTGGTTGATTGTTTGTGCTTTTTCCAGCCTGAGAGAGATTTTTCAATTTCACAAGAATGAAGTTCTGATTAAAGTCTGACATTCTGCTCATTCCACACCACGTTCCACCGCAGGAGCAGTTCTCATTCACTCTAAAATCAGGTCTCAGGCTTGCAAACAAACACTATACTGAACTCTTACGCAAGATCAGCAAAGTCATTTTGTTTGTCTCTGTTATATAAATGAGCTGCTCATGACTGCACCAACAAGCGTCCTTATTTAATCATCTCCTATAGTCAAGGTTTCTGTCATTTAATATGTATGGAAGGAGTCTCCAGTCTCAGCGCTTTGTAACAGTCAGAAGTAAAGCTGTAACTTGAAGTTTTCTGCTAAAACATAAGCGTGAGAACTTGGAGGTTCTACAACATTAATTGTAACTATAAATGGATAAAAGTTATGATGTGTCATTCTTTAAAAAATAAACAGTTGTAGTTGTTAGTAAATTGTTGTGGTGTAAGAGGAATAAAACACTGCTGTTAGAGGAAAAGAATAATAACTTCAGGGCAGTAACATTAACTCTGCTTCATCACACCACCCTGTCACTCAGTATTTTACTGCAACACACACACACACACACACACACACACACACACACACACACACACACACACACACACACACACACACACAATGTCTCTGTTGTCCCCCTGACTTAAACTGCCGTTGTTATTGATCCATGTTAAATCGTTCCTGAGCCGCATCAATCTGCTCTCTGAGTCTGTTCTTTTATTCATCTGTTCGTTCTTTTGGTCTGTATTTATTTTGATTGTAAACAACAACAGTCATGATTTCTACACAACAGTCATGTTTTCTACACAACAGTCATGATTTCTACACAACAGTCATGATTTCTACACAACAGTCATGTTTTCTACACCTCCAAAAGACCTTTTCTGCCTGAAATCTAGATCTAAACACAAACTGGCCTTTTTTCTTTTTCTATTCCACGTCCTCTAAATAGCGTTGTGCTCATGCAGTTATTGAATATAATTTTTCTGTAAGATATTAAAATATTATCGGTCTCTAGTGTTACGCTGACTGCGTCACATCTCTCAGGTTCCACAGATGTCCTGTTTCTCTCTGGTTATTTGAAGCTCTGCTGCCGTTAATCAGTCACCAAATCTGAAGCTGTGTGAAAAGCTGAAACTCCATCAATCGCTCGCTCTGGTGCCGCAGCTGATGAAGGGCAATAGTTGATTAAACGCTGGTGGGAGGGACGCAGTGGACGAGGGGCGGGGTCAGTTCAGGACCGGCAGAGTGGCGATCCACTTCTGGGCCAAAATCCAGACTGAGAGAGGACAGAGACTGGAGACGGAGCAAAAACACTAAAAAAGCAGCAGCCCAGTCAGCGCAGTGGAAAATAATACACACACACACACACACACACACACACACACACACACACACAATTATACTCACATATACAAACACACACACACACACACACACACACACACACACACACACACACACACACACACACAGTTATACACACATATACACCCATGCTGGTTATTCAGGTGTGTGAGCTCCACTTGCACACAAAAAGAGACTTGTTCATATCACACCGTAATTACACATAAGTGCGCAGACTCACATTTCAACAATAGCTGATATTTATCATGAAAAAATAAATGGTCCGAGTGTTACATCACGTGTGTAAGTAGCGTGGTTTGTGTTAGCAGCAGCGTGAAACCCACGTTAAAGTCGCGTGTCGCGTGATCCTAACGGATTCCTCAGATTTCATCAACACGAGACACGAGCTGCAGATCACAAACTTCTCTCTGAACGAAAGGCAAGAAGAGTTCGAGTGAGTTACACCAAAACATCTGAGCGAAACGAAAAAGTGAGAGAGGAGAGGAGAGGAGAGGAGAGAAGAGAAGAGAAGAGAAGAGAAGAGAAGAGAAGAGAAGAGAAGAGAAGAGAAAACGGAAATTAAAGAAAACGAGAAAATGGAATGCAGAAGAATAGACATTACAACTGATGAAAAAAGAGAACAGGGCAGAATGAATGGAAATAAGAATAAGATCAAGAAGAACAGAAGAGAGAAGAATGTGATAAAAAGAGGAAAAGACTAGAAAGAAAAGAGAAAAGAAGGAAATGCATAGATCTGAGAAAACTGAAGTAGACGAGGTTGGAGAAGGGAACCGGCTGTAGGTATAAGGTCACATGTAGGTCATTTAAGGGTTCTTCGGCTGACGTGGGAGGATCTTTTCCGGTTCTGTGTAGAACCCTAGAACAGGACCAGAAAAGCTTAGAACCCGTTTAGGACGTGGAGAATCCTGAAGCTTTTAAAAGAGTGTATCATCAGCCAGTTCCACCATTTCAGGGTTCTTCTTTCTTGCCTTTTCACTCTTTATTAATTAAAACATAATATTAAAATGTAGTATTCTACACTTGTGTGTGTGTGTGTGTGTGTGTGTGTGTGTGTGTGTGTGTGTGTGTGTGTTTATTCAACAATATAAATCTGCAAAAAGCTTTTATTTTTTTATAGTTTATTTTTTAAAAACTGACATTGAAAGGAATTTGATTGAGGAAAATATTTCCTTTTACAATATCATTTATTAACAAACAAAACGACTCGACAGTAAATTATATCATAATTACATTTTTACATAAAAACGTTAAGAACAAGAACAAATAATAAGAAGAATAAGAAGAAGAATAATAAGCAGAATGGACAGAATGTGTTGTGGTACCTGAAGCCTGTTGTTTTACAGGACACATCCGCAGGGAAAAAAGTGCAAATAGGCGACTGTAGGACACGGAGGCGGAGTCTGACACGGAGGCGGAGTCTGAGGACACTCACAACATGCTGTTTAAAAAAACAAGAAGTTTGGAACCAAAGGAAGAAGAGGAGGAGGAAGTGATGTATAAAAATGAATATGCATACTTTTCCACACCAGTGTTGTATACTACTGTCTGTATAAAGTGCAGCTCCAGACTCAGGGGTAATTCACTCTAAAATTTCATTCTAATCCTAAAAGCTGTCATCAAAATGTGGGAAATATCCGGCAAACTGTTGCATTTTTCCCACTTTTCCAAAAAGTATATTTAAATTCCAACGCGTGTGCCATGATTTCATTGAAATTTCAGCTTGGTCCTGTTTACTACATAGTGCACTAAACAGAGTGGAGAAAATCCAGTGCACTCATGAAATCCCATAATGCCCTGCGGCAGGAAGCGTTCAAACTGATCTAATTAATCCTCGCTTTTCAGTTGCGTTATGGGGTCAGAGGGGTGTGGTTTAATCAGGTAACACAAATAAGCCCTTAACTAAGGGGAAGTGGATAGGGGAAGTCAGCAAGGGCTGGTTAAGAATCGTCCACGCTGCCGGACGCCATTTTGAATGCAGGTCTGGCATGTCATGTGACTATAATTGTTTGGTCGGTCATTATACTGTATATTTTTTTTAAATTATAGCTATTATTTAAATGCTCATTATATTTTCCACCAGTGTGTATGGGAGCTAAGTTATGGGAGCGTGTACTTTATATTAATCATTCACTATAAATTGAAAGAAGTCTGTTAAAGAGTCAGTGGTTATTTTTGGCTGGACTCCTGGTCACTCTGTTCGTCTGTGAAGCACACGTCCACGTCACTGTCCTCATCGCTCTTTGGCTCCTCGTTGCGATCGTCAGCGTGCTCTTCTTCCTCTGACGATCTCTTTTTCATGCCCTGGTGTCCCGGGTGTCTGGACTTGACGTGACGCTCGAGGTCTCTCCGGCGCACCAGCACTTTTCCGCAGTAGTCGCAGCGGTAAGGCGTGTTTCCCTCGGCGTGCAGGCGTACGTGCTTGTTGAGGTTGCTCGGGTCTCCGAAAGGCCGGAAGCACACCTTGCACTTGAGCGGCTTGTAGCCTGTGTGTGTTCTCATGTGGATCTTTAGTCCGTACTTCCGGGAGTAGAGCTTCCCGCAGTACAGACACAGGTGACCTTTCTTCGGTTTGCCCGTGACTGCGTTCGCTCCCGTCGCCACTGCAGCATGCGCATGCGTCACAGAGGGCAGGGGATCCAGCCTGGCTCGGGATTTCTCCACATGTACGGCCATCTCCCTGTCTGCCGGGCTGCATGTGGGGTTGACGTCTGCCCCGAGCGCCGGAGAACCGAAGTAGGAGGAAACCGAGTCCGGGTAGCGGAGGAGGTGGAACTTTAGCGGGTAGTAGGGCGAGCCGTAAAGCAGCTCTCCGTTATAAACAGTGAATGGCACTAGAGGAACGCTGTTACAGTCTCCGTTGTAAGACGGCGGTAACGAAAAGCGCTCAAACGGGAAACTGGGCGGGATGTGAGGATAGCGAGCCCCGGGGGAGACGTGCCTGAAAGCCGAGGTCTCCTCGATATGAGATAATAATGAAAACCCCCGAGGCGCTGAGTCGACAGGAGTGCGGCTGGCCTTGGAGACCTGAGAGAGTTTGCCAAAGCCGAGTGTCGTGTCTGCTTTTGTGTCTCCGTTTGTGGCCTCGTCAGCCGGAGGGAACATTTTGCCAAGTCCTGCGGGGATGAAAGCTGAGCGGGTGCCAGGCTGAAACGCCACGCAGGAGCTCCCGCCGACCAGGCCGTGGTGGTGTCTGGATGACGAGGTCACGCTCATGTCGAGTGCCCGGTCCTGCTCCTCCTGGCTGGCTCGCCTCGGTAGCCCTGCCGCTGCTGCCTTGTTGGTGAAGGGCGAGGTGCTCGCGCCGCTCGGGATATCGCCCGACTTGGGTGAGCGGCTGAAGTTGGCGGCGTCTGGAGGCCCTCGCGGCGCGTGCTCGTGACTGATGGGGGTTCGTGCGTAGCTCAGTGCACAGTGAAAGTGAACGTGTGCTTTGAGGGTGTTTGGATACCGGAATATTCTCCAACAGTACCAGCAAATGTAGCGCTCTTCACCTGGAAAACACAACAAACACAAAATACAAATAAATTAAATATTAACATTTAAAGCAAAAATAATACAAATAAAATAAAACCATATCAGTGGGTTGATAAACAAATTAAAAACAAAGAATATTATATTATATTATATTATATTATATTATATTATATTATATTATATTATATTATATTATATTATATTATATTGCACCAGTTAATATGGCGTGGTTTTATTTACAGTACTCATAAACAGTGCGATCTTCTTCTTAGAGAATCTACCTGGAACCTTTTCTGAACAGGAAACTCTCTGCTGAAGAACCTTTAAAAAAGATTATGCTATATTATGATCTTAGATTAGATTAGATTAGATTAGATGAGATTAGATTTTTGTGTGTATGCCGGTATGACACCAGTTGATCTGACATCATTTCCGTATAAATGTAATGATTTTATAATGCGCTCACAGGCTTTGTGTTTTATTTACCATAACAAAAAGCACAATCTGTCGTTTACACACACAGCAGTAGATAACACACACACACACACACACACACACACACACACACACACACCACACACACACACACACACACACACACACACACTCTCTCTCTCTCTTTCTCTCTCTCTCTCTCTCTCCCGTGGAAGTGACAGCAGATGTTGCTTGAAATCGCAAGTCGTGAAAAACAACAAAACACACACACAATGAGTTTGTCCCATCTGTTAACACACACACACACACACACACACACACACACACACACACACACACACACACACAGAACAGAGACAGAGAGAGAGAGAGAGAGAGAGTAATAATCCCCTGGTAATAAAAGTCGGTATTGAGAGGGAACAATGCCACTAATTCACCGTACAACACTTCACTCTTTCACTTTATCAGCCTGTGAGCGAATGAATATTAATGAGCGCGTGAGGCGGTTCGCCTCGTCTCCCTGAGACACCGTGAGCACCGAGCAGCTTCACTCTGAGAACAAGACCAAAGGAAGTCATTACACTGCGTTTACAGACTCCACACATTCCCCTGCTGTCTTTCACTCTCATTACACTTCTCTACACAATTCTACACTTCTCTACACACCGCTACACTTCTCTACACAATTCTACACTTCTCTACACACCTCTACACTTCGCTACACAATTCTACACACCTCTACACACCTCTACACTTCTCTACACAATTCTACACTTCTCTACACAATTCTACACATCTCTACACACCTCTACACTTCGCTACACAATTCTACGCACCTCTTCACACCTCCACACTTCTCTACGCACTTCTACACACCTCTACACACCGCTACACTTCTCTACACACCTCTACACACCGCTACACTTCTCTACACAATTCTACACACCTCCACACACCGCTACACTTCTCTACACTTCTCTACTCACTTCTACACACCGCTACACTTCTCTACACACCGCTACACTTCTCTACACACATCTCTGCACACCTCTACACACACTTTTCTACATATCTCCACACACACTTTTCTACACATATCTACACACACTTCTCTGTACTTCTCTACACATCTCTACACATTACACTTTTCTCCTACACAAAGCTTGTCCTCATCTCGGTTTATTCGGCTGGAGTGGAGATTAAAGGGGATTTAATGTAATCTCTGGGATTAGCGGCTCAGTAACCCGTTACAGTTAATCCGGTTTAAAGCGGCGCTCCTCTCTGAATCGCATCTTTAACTCTCAATCAGGACAAATTGGATTAATGTTTAAAAGTGGATATGAGACTAAACATGTTAACTTCCTTTGTTTTTTAATTATTATTCATTTACAGAGAAACTAACTACCTGTGTAACATTACAATCTTTTAAAAGGATCATTATAATGAGAAATTAATTCATTTAACTAATAATTAAAAATATAAAAATATAAAAATAATAATTATTATTTAATTAAAAAAAATATTATATATTTAAATAAACTTTTAACCTCTTAAATCTAAAATGCCTCTGTAGATCAATATGAGTTTAAAGATGACCAGATGAAGATGGACCTAGAGTCCACACACACACACACACACACACACACACACACCTTTCTCGTCGTGTGTGGGTGTTGCAGTAGTGGGAATGTGGAACCACTGAGCCAGAACCTCGGAGTACCAAACACTCAGCTCCTCTCCGACCGGGATCTCCCTGAGCGCACGGTAAAATATCTGCAAAGCACACACACACACACACACACACACACACAGTTAACACAGCTTACACCCTCGTGATGATAATAATCCATATTTACTCTGAGTTTCCGGACAGTAAACGTGTAAGAGTCATTTGCGCTGGAGCTCAGGGGAACGGTTTCCGCGCTGCACTGAGCTCAGGACCTTCATTAACATTCACATTAAATACATTAATGAAGACTTTTCCCTCAGACTGAGTGCTGCGTTTAATCTCAGCACCTTAAAGAGCTCTAATCCAGAGCTCACACTCGCCCTGTGACTAATGTTTTAATTATTTAACAAAACACTCGTCAGGTTATTTATTTAATCCTCTATACCATAAATCATTACATGATTAGTTCAGTGACGAGAAATCTGTGACACGCCCTGAACTGAGTGAGTGAGGGAGTGAGTGATTGGCGCTCTGTGATTGGAGCTGTGTGATTGGAGCTGTGTGATTGGTGCTCTGTGATTGGAGCTCTGTGATTGGCGCTCTGTGATTGGAGCTCTGTGATTGGCGCTCTGTGATTGGAGCTCTGTGATTGGTGCTCTGTGATTGGAGCTCTGTGATTGGCGCTCTGTGATTGGCGCTCTGTGATTGGAGCTCTGTGATTGGAGCTGTGTGATTGGAGCCATGTGATTGGCGCTCTGTGATTGGCGCTCTGTGATTGGAGCTGTGTGATTGGAGCCATGTGATTGGCGCTCTGTGATTGGCGCTCTGTGATTGGTTAATCCTCACTCACCTGTCCACCAGGTAAATCTGACACCGCCTCCAGGTTCTGTTCTTGGCTGTTCCTCGCTGCTCGGATTAATAAAATCCAATCGGAGACTGCAGAACCGCATTCATCTACAAACTCCCCTCTGACCAGCCGCACCTACAGCATCATCATCATCACCATCATCATCATCATCATCATCATCAGAATAATAACAACAACAACAACAACAACAACAATAATAATAATAATAATAACAATAATAATAATAATAATAATAATAATAATAATAATAATAATCAGTCAGATTATTTGAAAGAAACATTGGTGAATGTGATTTTTCTGTCCTGAATCCACTGAAATCTCCCGCATTCGTTAAAATTCCCACGAAATGTCCCGGGCGAACGACTTGCTCTGGATTTCTAACAGATGATGAAGTCGTAACTCGGTAAGGGTGTAAAAGGGGCGGGGCTAGCGCGCGAGGAGCTTCTTACGGCGCAGTTCGTGTAAAAGTCAACAGGCGGATAATTCAGCAGCGTCATCCGGGAAAGTCTCAGGAGTGATCCCACTGCACTCCTCACTCACTCCTCACTCCTCACTCCCTCTCACTCCTCACTCCTCACTCCTCACTCCCACTGCACTCCTCACTCCCTCTCACTCCTCACTCCTCACTCCCACTGCACTCCTCACTCCCTCTCACTCCTCACTCCTCACTCCTCACTCCCTCTCACTCCTCACTCCCTCTCCCGCTCCCTGATCCTCCCTGAGCTGCTTTAACACCTCCAGCACTTAATCCCGATTCAAAAACAACATATAATAAAAAGGAAAAGATAATGAGTTAATAAAGGACATGCACCCTGTGGTACAGAAGAAACTAAAAAAAGAAAATCGGATTGGATTCAAATCCCCCCCCCCCCAAAAAAAAAAAAAAACACATGATGTCACGTGTATACAAATATCATAATTTCACGTTATATCCGAAAAAACCGCGTTTTATTGTAAATGTAGAAAAAGGGTGTAGAATGATGTCTCTGTCCATCTTTCACTCTTTAACTGTGTGAACATGAGCAGCTCTGAAGGCGCGTGACGGATTTCTATATTTTATAGATTTGTTTTAATTCACTTAAATTGATGGAGGCGCGTTTACATCTTTAATTTGTTTCCATTTAATTTAATTTCTTTTTGTTCCCGTTTCCCCTGGGGGCCATTAATTTCACACACACACACACACACACACACACACACACACACACACACACACACACACACACACACACACACACACAGGGCGCGGTAATGTGTGTTTATTTGCTCTATTAGACAGCGCAGATGATCTCAGAGGAGGAAAAGCGCTTTAATGAGTGAGAAATGAATTCACCGTCTCTAATAAATTAAAGATTAAAAGCGCGTGACAGCTGCGTGGCCTCGAGCGCGACATCCATCACCGCGGTAAAGAGGGGCGGGGCTTCGACATATACAGCTAAATATACAGCTAAATATATACAGCTAAATATATACAGCTAAATATATACAGATAAATATACAGCTAAATATATACAGATAAATATATACAGCTAAATATACAGCTAAATATACAGATAAATATATACAGCTAAATATACAGCTAAATATATACAGCTAAATATATACAGCTAAATATACAGCTAAATATATACAGCTAAATATACAGCTAAATATACAGCTAAATATATACAGCTAAATATATACAGCTAAATATATACAGCTAACCCACAGATGAGCAGAGATATATGTAAACACTGATTTATTTATATTTACTCTTCCTCTCATTTATTTTAGTTTAATATTTAGATTTGATATTGAATGCCCGGCTTTATCTGATGATTTATCATCTCTCTCCTGTTTAATGTTTGATTAAAGCCGAATGATTAGCTCTACAGTCAGAACTCTACAGTCTCGAGCGCAATAATGAGCTTTAGCACAGACTGCAACATTAATATAAACGCGTAAATAAATATTCCTCCTTCCTCTGATGGAGTCACAATCCTGCTTTTATTTATTTGTTTTTTATTATTATTTTTTTTAATAGAGCTCTCATCCGGTGAATTTAAATTTTTTAATGATTTTTTTAATGGTTATTGTGAGATTGTGGGATTATTGTGAGATTGTGAGATTATTGTGAGATTGTTGATTATTGTGAGATTGTGGGATTATTGTGAGATTGTGAGATTATTGTGAGATTGTTGATTATTGTGAGATTGTGGGATTATTGTGAGATTGTGAGATTATTGTGAGATTGTGGGATTGTTGTGAGATTGTGGGATTATTGTGAGATTATTCAGAAGGCTGGTGAGCGGCCCCTCGGGTCTCTCCTTCAGGCTGGGGCGGAAGAGGAGTGATGATTATAAACGGTTAAATATCGCGGTATTTTGTGTAACTGATATTAAGTGTATTATATGAAGCACGCGGACGCGCTCTGGCTGAAGTATTACTCTGCGCTCTGAAGCTGCGCGTCACTGTAAACTTTATTAAACTGGATTAATGATAAAGGTTTGCCTTGTTGATTTTATTTCCCGTCACCGGAAGTAATAAAAGTGTAATTTTAGTGTAAATCTGAAATCTAAGAATAAAAGTGACGTCAGTGTCAGTGACAGCGCATCTCTCTGTACCGCCTGAACACCTCATTTATTCTTCATCATCATCCTCATCATCATCATCCTCATCATCATCATCATTACAGCAGCTCCATCACTGACCCCGAGATCAGATTTGATTCTAAACTGGAATGAATCGGAGTAAGAAAATAAGCCTCTTCGGGTCTGATGGATCTGATCTGATTCTAAGCCCAGCGCAGGCCGGAATGAGCCCCGGCGCGGACCGCGAGGAAACCCGCAGGACGGAGAGAACCTGCCTGAGTGACCCGAACAGCGAGGACTAAATCACCAACAGACACCAAACGTCTAAAGAGCACAGAGTAAATATAGAAAATTATATAAATATAGAGAGCATTAATTACGCATATAAAAAGTATAAATGAAGTATCTGAGGAGAAGAGAGTGAATGTATCTGTAAGCCGCTCTGTTCACCCAATCCGGAAGTTTCTGTTTCTGGAATTTTACACGTTGAATAATTTGAAAAGATTTTGTGTTTTTATTTCCCTCTAATCCTCAGCTTATTTCCGTTTGTGTTTCGATTTGCTTTTGAACTCGTTTTTATTTTTGTTTGTTTTAATCTGTTATCTGTTTCTTAATCTGAGATCATCTTCCTAGATTAATAATTAATAATTAATAAAACGCGGCTTCACTGCGGGATTCGCTCACATTCATCAGCAATAATCCGATTTAATCCGGTTAAAGTTTATTCTTTCCTCTTACAGTCATTCTGAGTTTATCAGATAATTTAACACTAGATTCTATTTTAATGAGTTACAGTGAAGATGTAACATCTGATGAAGATGTTTGATCACACGGACAATAATAATAATAATAATAATAATAATAATAATAATAATAATAATAATAATAATAATAATAATAGGTTTTGCATTAGTGAGTAAATTAAAAGGGTCTGACACTTTATTCTTGGAAATGTGTAAATGTTTGTTTTGTGGGGGTTTTTTCATTTGTTTGTCTGTTTATGTGTAATTATTTAATGTTTATGTTTATATTTATTATGCTAATTTATTTACAGCACTTTTGGTAAAACGCGTGTTTGTTGTACATGTGCTTAATGAATCATTATAAATGCTAATAAAATTTATTAATTATGTAGCATTAATTTTGCAATAATTTTCCCTTATTATTATTATTATTATTATTATTATTATTATTATTATTATTATTATTATTATTAGAGTTTAATGCAGAATTATCCTCTTTAATCGAATGGACTCTCACCTTCTTTTTAACTCCGACTTCCTTCCGGTCTGAGGCGCACTTCCCCAGGCGGAAGATTCCCGGTACCGGTCCGAGGCGCGCGCCCGCGGGGATGCTGCAGTCCGCGAACACGCCGATGGAGGAGGAGGTTCGACCCGCCTGCATGGCTGAGCTGTGGATATCAGGAGTGTGTGGGAGCGGGAGTGGAAACCAGAACCGAACCCGGAACACACACACACTCTGCCTCACACACTCACACACACTCACACACACGCACACACACACACATGTAGACACACCGAGCCTGGGCTGTGCTGAGTTCCGCGTCCTCGCGCGCTGTGACTCGGTGTGTTTGAGCTCTCCGCCTTTTTCTAACTGCTGAGGGGAAGTGAGGAGGGGTCTGAGAAACACCGAGTTGCGCTCTTTTTTTCAACAGCTGTGTATATGTGTGTGTGTGTGTGTGTGTGTGTATGTGTGTGTGTGTGTGTGTGTGTGTGTGTGTGTGTGTGTGTGTGTGAGCTGGTCACATGGAGACTTTCCCCCCTGCCAGGCTCATATAATAATGAGGCGCTCCAAAACCGCTCAGGAGACAATTATGCGCCCCCGAGCGACCCCCAAAAAATCCAATTTGTCAAGGGCAGAGAAAAGAGCGGCCGCATTAATCCTCAGCATGTGGCTTTGTGCTCCGGACAGGTCCGAGATTTTAAGTGACAAACCCGCTGTATAATTTCACCATAAATTCTCGGAGGCTCGCGCTTTGTTTCCACACAACACCGATTTTTCTTCTGGAGTTGCAGAGCGCTTTAAGCGTCCTCTCCTTCATCTTTTATCCACTTCAAAGCGCCTTTATCTTTCCCTCCTCTCTCTCTCTCTCTCTCTCTCTCTCTCTCTCTCTCTCACTCTCACTCTGTGTGTGTGTGTGTGTGTGAGAGAGAGAGACTTTGTTAACTTTCTATTGACTCCCGGCGTGTGCCGAACAGGTACTCAACAGGAGGACTAACACACACACACACACACACACACACACACACACACACACACCCTTTCAAAAATACACCTTCGTTTTTTAAATAATTTCCGGTTTATTACTGAATCATCTGCATATTTCTCTCACAGTAAAAACGCTGAAAAGCTAATTGACCTTCACTAATAAATTCATTAGAGAGATAAATGAACATGTTTTCATTAACTTATTTCTGAAGATTCTTTTCAGATCATTTTTCTATTTAATCAGCCTGCAAAATAAATACTATTCACACACACATTATACATCAGGTGATATGCGGCTTTTTACATTAATTTGACTAATTACACAATAAAGTCCATTTATAAGCTTTTTTTGCAGATGCACATTTCCCAGAATGAACTAGAAGCGTGTTCGTGACTCCAGAGCGGGAACTTCACTGATTTTTTCTGCTCTGTTATTTTATTAAAACTTCATTTCTAACCCAGTAATAAAGAGGAAAGAGGAAAGCAGGTGTAGAGGCGCTGAATGAAGCCTCAGAATAAACACCTCTACACGCAAAAAAATCTTCAGCTCAGTCAGAAACACGTAACCCTTTACACAAGACCCCTGCAGAGTACATTTATATATCAACCCTAAATATAACCTTACACACGCTCAGCACTGGAGGATTTATTTTATACGGAGTCGGCGTTAATAAAACACTTCTTACGTCATCTTGTCTATTTCACCGAGTTTTTATGGTCTTTAGATGTTTAGATGTTTATTTATTTAATGTATTAACTCTAACTACAGATGTTTATAATTAATCAGATGTTAATTGAACGCTTTGGGCTTTAATTCAGTCCCATGCGCGTCATTTAAACAGTGTAAAGGTGATTTTTGTGATTTAAGGGTGTGATGGAGGCTTTAGTTTTCACTTCAACACTGCAAGGCTTCAGACGCAGAAAGTGTTAATGCGAAGATGCTTTTGGTCCTGGGAATGTTCGAGCAGAAACGAGTGTGAGGAGGAGAAGAGACACTTAGCATCGCAAAAGGTTATAGCTGGTGTAAAACACACACACACACACAGAGAGAGAGAGAGAGAGAGAGAGAGAGAGTTTATTTTCCCCTTGAATGTTGTGTGTGTGTGTGTGTGTGTGTGTGTGTGTGTGTGTGTGTGTGTGTGTGTGTGTGTGTGTGTGTGAGAAACTCCTTCCACTCAAGANTGTGTGTGTGTGTGTGTGTGTGTGTGTGTGTGTGTGTGTGTGTGTGTGTGTGTGTGTGTGTGTGTGTGTGCGCGCGTTTTCGCGTGTGTGTGTGTGTGTGTGTGTGTGTGTGTGCGTGTGCGCGCGTTTTCGTGTGTGTGTGTGTGTGTGTGTGTGTGTGTGTGTGTGTGTGTGCGCGCGCGTTTTCGTGTGTGTGTGTGTGTGTGTGTGTGTGTGTGTGTGTGTGTGTGTGTGCGCTGAGGTAGATAGAGTGGTTGGTGAACCCGGAGCTCAGTGGACAGATGAATGGAGATCCCTGGTGGGACATTGCTCCTCTAAACTGCGCCTCTTCACACACTTGTTGTTCCTCTACATTCATGCTTCATTAGTGTGTAACCTGTTAAATGGAAAGGCTTGGGAGTGTGGAGAAAAGCGCAAGTGCCTTCACACACACACACACACACACACACACACACACACACACACACACACACACACACACACACTAAATAAGAGTCTTTTCTTCCCCTCGTGTGATGTTGAGGATGAGGAAATAAAGCTGCTCGCCTCTAATTAATGTGTTATTTTACGAAAAAGAGGTGAACAATGGCTCCGTTCATCCTGATCTACTCTCACTTCATTTCCCATCCCATTTACTTCCAAACGCCACATTCATCCCACTTTCCTTCCCTCCACAGCTTTTCCGTAATAAAGAACATTTCCTTTTGTTTTGTGTCACAGAGAGAAATTTAAAAACCTCTCAGCTCTCAGACACAAAGCTGAAGTGTTTTCACTGAGCAGGATGGGAACCAGCCACAAATGACCAACATTAATAAATAACCAGGGCAACCATTCACACACACACACACACACACACACACACACACACACACACACACACACACACACACACACGGGTTCGCGTGTCCTTCACGCTTTTTAAAGTATTAAAGAAAGAGAGAAGGAGGAGATTCACTTCTGAGAGACAGAGACCCACCTCTAACACCCCAAATACACACAGTACACACAAATACACACAATATACACACAAATACACACAATATACACACAAATACACACTGCACACCTGTGGATTAACACAACAGCAGCTATAAGCAGCTCTGAGACTAGTGTTAATGCAGGAGTCGTGTTCGCTGCAGTCTGTCGGTTTGAGTTTCAGACACAAAATCACACTTAAAATGGCTGACCTTGAATAAATAGATGTATCTGAGGACCTAGGAAAACACACTTTAGCACTTCTAATACCTGGACATGCTTCAGGTGTGTGTGTGTGTGTGTGTGTGTGTGTGTGTGTGTGTGTGTGTGTGTGTGTGTGTGTGTGTGTGTGTGTGT
>JAKKZN010000021.1:334837-342337 GCA_033441825.1 Pangasius elongatus
TTCTGTACGACAACGGAGCCGCGGTTTCAGCCAAAAGGTCATATGTAGCTCCGCCCCCAAATCCATTTCATACAGAAAAGTGAATTTTTTTTCAAAAAAAAAAAAAAATGTTAAACAAATTAGACTCAAATCCCTAGAATCAGAATCAGGAGTTTTTAAAAGTAGAGTATTCAGTAGTGTAAGTGATGCTGTTACCATGGTAACCATACAGCAGAGAGAGCCATTACTGTAAGTATGGAATTAAACAGGTAAAGTGTGATGTAAAGTATTAATATAATGTGTGTGTGTGTGTGTGTGTGTGTGTGTGTGTGTGTGTTGCAGATAAGAAAGTGGAGAAGGTGTACACGAGCGCCCGCAAGCAGATGCTGATCTCAGAGCTGCCACCTGTCGTCACACTGCACCTTAAACGCTTCCACCAGGTCTGAACACACACACACATACACACACACTACATACAGACACACACACACACACACACACACACACACACACACACACACAGCTGTGGAAATTAGTATTAAAACCACATTCTGATAATGTGTTATAATAGATCACGTGTGTGTGTGTTCGCGTGTGTGTGTGTTCGTGTGTGTGTGTGTGTGTGTGTGTGTGTGTGTGTTTGCAGGCCGGGATGAATTTACGGAAGGTGAATCGTCATGTTGATTTTCCGCTCGTTCTGGATTTGGCACCGTTCTGCTCCGCCTCCTGCAAGGTCTCCATCATCATCCAGTGTTAGTGTTAGCCGTGTTTATGTATATATAATACACAGTGTATTTATCTCGTGTGTGTGTGTGTGTGTGTGTGTGTGTGTGTGTGTGTGTGTGTGTGTGTGTGAGACAGAACCTGGGTTCTGGAGAGCGGGTTCTCTACAGTCTGTATGGTATTGTGGAACACAGCGGCTCGATGCGCGGAGGCCATTACACAGCGTACGTCAAAGTCCGAACACCACAACGCAAGATTGAACAACATAGGAGTCAATCTGGTACTTACACACACACACACACACACACACACACACACACACACATATTCACTCACACACACATACACACACACACACACACTCACACTCACTCACACACACATACACACACACACACACTCACTTACTCACTCACACACACACACATACACACACACACACTCACACTCACTCACACACACATATACACACACACACACACTCACTCACTCACTCACTCACTCACACACACATATACACACACACACACTCACTCACACACACATACACACACACACACACTCACTCACTCACTCACACACACACATACACACACCCACACACTCACACTCACACACACACACACACACACACACACACACACACACACACACACACACACACACACACACACNTCACTCACTCACACACACATATATACACACACACACACTCACTCACTCACACACACACATACACACACACACACACACACACTCACTCACTCACACACACTCTCTCACACACACACATGCCTCCTCTCTCCTCTAAATGTGCGTCTCGGTGTTTGTGTTGTTGTTTGTGGTGTTTGTGTTGTTGTGTTTGTGGTGTTTGTGTTGTTGTGTTTGTTGTGTTTGTGGTGTTTGTGTTGTTGTGTTTGTGTTGTTGTTTGTGTTGTTGTTTGTGTCGTTGTGTTTGTGTTGTTGCGTTTGTGTTGTTTGTGTCGTTGTGTTTGTGTTGTCTGTGGTGTTTGTGTTGTTTGTGTCGTTGTGTTTGTGTTGTTGTGCCTTTTGTTTTTGTCAGTTACTGAAAACTTTTTCTCTTTTCTATTCCACTTCCTGTTCCTGTCCCGCTCGTGTGGTTTTGCGGCTCAGTGTAATTAATCACGATATTAAACACATATAGAAAATGTAGTAAATATTTCAATTAAATTTATATTAAGTATTTAAAGTAAATATCGTAAGTTCAGTGTATAACATACAGTAAAGGTTTAATAAAAAAATCAGCCTTACGAAGGGCCTGGATGTGATTAAAGGTGGAGATTTACAGGAGAAATGGAGCAGGTGGTTTGACCTGTGTGTGTGTGCGTGTGTGTGTGTGTGTGTGTGTGTGTGTGTGTGTGTGTGTGTGTTGCAGGTTGTAGAGAGGCCGTGTCGGCTCCTCCGGGTCAGTGGGTGTACGTGAGCGACACCAGCGTCCAGACGGTTCCTGAATCTCGAGTACTGAACTCTCAGGCCTACCTGCTGTTCTATGAGGAGCTCCTCTAGGGGGTGCCATTACTTATTGAACTCTTCTGTTTTGGAATCATTGATGTTCTCTTACGGATGCAAACACATGATCAATCAACTATAACACACACTAACACACACACCATATGAATTACACTCTTATTAATATTATATTAATGATGATGATTGTTATTATTATTATTATTATTGTTATTATTGTTGTTGTTGTTGTTGTTATTATTTCCTGTGACTGCAGGATGATAGCCATTAGTGAGACGCTGTAATGAGTAGAAATTATTCAAAAATGTAGAATTATTTATATTTTGCTGATATTGTTTGTCATCACATTCTGCTTACTGAAGAAATATTTCATATCTTGGGTGAAAAATACCAAAGACGTGAGAAACTTCCGCGGACGGAAGCGCGGCTCGGCTCATCTCGGCTCGGCTCGGCTCGGCTCGGCTCATCTCGGCTCGGCTCGGCTCGGCTCGGCTCTGTGATGTGAAAGAGAACCTCAGTGTGAAAATCAGCGACGCGATACAGCACCGTATTCAGCACACACACCATATCATCATCATCAGAATACTGCTCCTGATCCAGGAGTCTGATAAAGCTAACAGTCTGAATAAACACCTCACACACACACACACACGTTTATTTCACACTCCAGAGGAAATAAAAAGCTCATCTTGTGTGTCTCACTGCTTCATTAGTATCTGTGTGTGTGTGTGTGTGTGTGTGTGTGTGTTTATTCGAGCCTGTTTTCTGCACCAGCTGATTTCCGGATCACGCTGNTTGATGACGTGAGCAGACCGTAGTCGTTAATCGCAGGTCTATCGTTAGAGGATCTTCATCGTATAATCCGACGTGGAAACGCACGCCATCACACACACTGTTACACAATTCACACACACTTACACACTTCACACACACTGGTGCAGGATCTCGTACAGCGTGACGGGGAGTCCTCTGTAAACGCTGATGAGATGGTGTGAGGTGTAAAGCGGTGTTAGATCGGGACTTTAGATGAGTGTAGCAGCAGATGGCACTGACAGCTTCTCTTTCCGTCGCTTGTCTTTGGTTGTAGTGGCGCTACATCGTTAACGTGAGAGCATCATAAATATCTCAAATATCTCAACACTCGGCCAAATAATCCTCCTACGGTGTGTGATTATGACCTCAGGCTGAAACTCGTACGGCATAAAACCAGCTTTACATGCTGTGATTTTCTTCACCATAAAAAAAAAACATCACAGATGATAAAAAGTATTTCTTGGTCGTGAGTTAAATTTCATCACTTAATATAACGTCTCACAAATACAAACACGTCAGTGTGAGAAACTGGAGCAAAATCTCAGAACGATATTCAGCTTTACACTGAATGATTTCCATCCCGATGATCCAGTCGCAGACAAAACTCACAGTGTCATGAAATCGAGAGAGAATTTCGTGGCTGTGAGATAAAAGTCAGTGATGTCAGATAGTTTAAGAAGTTCTGTCCGGGGTCTTCTGGGTTTATTTGACCCAAATGGCATGAAGTGAAGCGATTCGTCTCAGGCTGTCGTCGGTTCTTAATAAAACAGCTCGTGTCTAAAGTCACCGATAGGAGCAGCACCGCAGCGTAGGACTGCTGTTGTGTTTGACTCTATCAGAAAATCTGATGTGCAGCTCTGATATCACACAATCTGACTCATACGACAACTTTTAAACTTTTAAAATGCTTTTAAACACATTTTGTTCCACTGATGCATCAACATTCATTATTTTACAACAGACTTCCTTGTTTCGTCTTTCATTTTGTCTCTTTACCACTGAACACTGCTGCCTGACCTGCCTCTGTGCATCACATGGTGAGGAATCCACCATGATGAAGGAGTGTAAAAGCCACAGAGAGAGAGAGAGAGAGAGAGAGAGAGAGAGAGAGAGAGAGAGAGAGACAGCTGGTGAAGAAATGGCGGGTGTGCAGTCAGGAAAAGGGCAACGTCCTGCATCATCATCATCATCATCATCTCTGAGGTTTTGTCTGTCAGAGAAACATACAGTCTCAGCTGATTTAATGTGAATAATGACTGCGTGTGTGTGTGTGTGTGTGTGTGTGTGTGTGTGTGTGTGTGTGTGTGTGAGATGCAGTAGGACATGGTGTTGCTGTCTGGCCTTCACACACAACCTGCTGGAAGCACAACGCAGCCTTAAAGCATCTCACACTGATCTATTCACACCTCACCATCTCACACACTTCAGCCTCCTCTTCCTCCTCTTACACTATTGATTATTTTATTTCAGCTGATCTCAGAGAAACACATCACCGTGATTTAATCCGAACCCGAATTAACACCCAGATTTAAATCTGAGTCTAACTAAAGCCTTTCTGAAAGCAGAAATACAGGATTCACAACTGAAGAAAAAAAAACACTCTAAAAATTTCCCTTTCATTTCCTGTCATTTGTGTCAAATACCGAGGCTTAGTATTAGATGAAAATTGTGTTAGATGTTATATATTAGACTAATTTTAATATTCTATTTTTTTAATAGCTTTGCTCTACCAAATAGACCAAGAAGGTTCCTTCACCCTGTTTAGTGTCCACCAGTTCTGTTAACTGAGATGAGCCACAGGCTATGTGACTTTTTTATTATTATTTTCTACTAATGTCGCAGTGGTGAAAATCACAATCCAACATTTATATTTTTTTAATGAGTATTTTTAGTTATTACATGACTTGACTGGTCTCTGGACTACACTGAACCTCAGAAACTCAAAAGCAAATTGTGTATATATAATAAATTTAAATCTAATGACAATTTTTAATTAAAAAAAAAAGTTGTTCTTAGAGTGGAAAATTCCAGAATAAAAATCTCTAGAGCTCCAAGAAATATGCAAAATATTAATATACACATGTAAATAATGAGCATTTTATTTAAATATTTACATAGCGCCCTTTTAATTACTCTTGGCCTGACTGGATTTACAGTTTAATAATAAAGGCGTGAAAACGCTTATGAGACTTTTATTAAAGGAAACACTGACCTCTAGTNGTCACTGCACGTTCAGATACTCAGCGCTTTGAAAATCATATTTTATTATGGAGGTGTGTATTGTTTTGTCTTCCAGAAGATAAACTAAATAAGAAAAACAGAACTGAATGTAAGTATTTTATATATATTTAATTAATTCAATTATTATAATGGCAAAATTTCATATACATAAATGTAAATTTCCAGGCAAGAAACCATGTTTCGTTATCTTTAGTAAAGAATTTAAACAAAACATACACTCGATTCAGCATTCCTCAAAACAACAAGCAATGAAGATAGTAGATGTGTGTACTGCTTTAAATAATGTGTACAGTAATGATTTGCATTCCTCCTAGCATATCTGTTTTTATTATTCTTGTATGCTTTTGTATTCACACTCTGTATGTTGAATATTTTCTAATTAATAAAAAAACTGTACACTGAGAAGAAGAAGAAGAAGAAGGGGAAATGGGGAAGAAGAAGAAGAAGAAGAAGAAGAAGAAGGAGAAGAAGAAGAAAGGAGAAGAAGAAGAAGAAGAAGAAGAAGAAGAAGAAGAAGAAAGGAGGAAGAAGAAGAAGGGGAAAGGAGGAAGAAGAAGAAGCAGAAGAAGGGGGGAGGAAGAAGAAGAAGAAGAAGAAAGGAGGAAGAAGAAGAAGAAGTAGAGGAAAGGGGGAGGAGGTTGTTTGCTGCTTAAACTGTGTTGTTTTTCACTGTAGTACATATACATGGTATATTTCACTTATAATTAATAAACAAATAGATAAATAAACGTTTTAAGGTTAAAATGATTTTAAACTTTGTCTTTGACGCTTTCTGGAAAGAGATTTGAGTGTAAAAAGTAAAAGTACTGACAGACTGAGCGCTGAGCTCGTCAGGCTGAGCGACGCGCATGCGCAGTGCGGTGTAGCGCAGCTTGGGCTCGGAGGTCGCGCGTCGGCTCGTGACGGCGGATAAAATATTAATTTTAAAGTGTTTATTGCGGTAAAGAGAATAAAGTGAAGATGGTTTATCACTCGGTAGCGCTGCCGCTCATCTGCTTCACCACGCTGTGGGCTTTAGTCGGAGGCGTCGCGCCGTTTTTCGTTCCTAAAGGACCGAACAGAGGGTGAGTTACGCCGCTAGCTTAGCATAGCTTAGCATAGCAGGCTAATACGCTAGCTGCTAGTAATCCTGCTAGTCAGGTCTTTGCTAACTCTTGATTTCATAACATTACATTCCCGGATCTGTTTAATATTAATAACTCCTGATTTTATTGGCTTTATATGAATTTAATTTTAAATCTGATGTGATTTAAATAAACCGTTATTATCCTGCAGCTTTACATGAGCATTCTCCTGTTAGCAGTTAGCATTAGCAGTTAGCATTAGCAGTTAGCATAGCTAGCGCTTTATCAAAACAATCACTATTCATATTATAATTACCTGTTTAAATATGCAAATGAGTCAGAAGAATATTAAATATATATTAGAATGATTTATGTAGAATTCACAATTAGTTATATATTTTATTTATAATATTTTTGTGTATTTAGGATAATTTGTTGAGAATGTTCACATTTATTTACTTATTTAGAAATCTAATATTTGTAACTTTAATTTCTCCTTATGAATATGTTTTACTTTAAATGTATTAATCACTGATTGATTATAAAATGTCTCTGTAGTGATATTAAATGAAAATAAGCTTTTAAATACTAATTAAACACAATTATACTCTAAATCAGTACATTTCTCTGTTAAGGTTCTGAAGCCGAACAGGAAGTTAGAAATGTTTCATTATGTTTCAACACTTTAATTAATACTTTAACAATAATAATTAATATTTTAATTAAGCAAAATTAATAATAAGTTTCGCGTTAGAAAGCCGTGTGTTTGTGTGTTTTCCGCTTCAGTCATTGTGTTGTTGTTGTTGTTGTTGTGTTTACAGTGTGATCATTACCAGCCTGGTGCTGACGGCCGTGTGCTGCTATTTATTGTGAGTAAATCTCTCTCTCTGACACACGCGCGCACACACACACACACACACACACGCGCGCTGTCATTAAAATAAAAACATAATCAGTAAAAATAAGTGCTGAAGCTGTTCAGCTTGTGCCTCAAAAACATCTTCACATCTTCTGTTCTGCTTTATTTTTTAATAATAATAATAATAATAATTCACCTGATTTGGTATGAAATTATTTTTCGCTGCATATTTTTATAATAGAATGACTCGTAGGTCACATGACCATAAAGTTATCTGTGATTGGTTGAACGTTAGGCACGATGCAGGGAGGAGAAACCGTCATTTCGCCTAAA
>JAKKZN010000021.1:344039-349039 GCA_033441825.1 Pangasius elongatus
TCTCTCTCTCTCTCTCTCTCTCTCTCTCTCTCTCTCTCTCTCTCTCTGTGTCTCTCTCTCTCTCTCTCTCTCTCTCTGTGTCTCTCTCTTTCTCTCTCTCTCTCTCTCTCTGTGTCTCTCTCTCTCAGAACACAGACGTCAGTAACGTCACAGTGGAAAGTGAACTTTATTAACGCTGTTGTTATTTAGAGACTTTTAGTTTAAGATGAGTTTCAGGGTTAAGGATTAAACTCTCGGTCTGATCGGCACTGACGGAGTTTCAGATCTCTGTGGAAATGACGCAGATTTATAATCGTTATCGTGTGTACACTGCTGATGTCTCTGTAAAACACTGAATAAAATCAGGATGGATCACATTTTGTGTCTCTTTTAGTTCCATTCAGCAGACGGTGGTTCTGTCAGGACGCTCTAATCTCATACTGCAGGCTTTGGATGTGGCTTTTTTTCCTCATAAAGGGCAGATAATGTTGTTAACTCAGTGCAGTGAATACATGTGATGGTGACATGTTCTCTCTTTGTACGGTCAGATCACCCTGCTCTGTCGGTTCTGATGATTCTTTCCATCTGGAGCTCATCTTCAGCTGAAAATAGAACAGCATGCAGAGCTCCTTCATGGTTTTAAACATCCTTTGCTGTTACTGAAGGGGAAATAATTAGAAATCTTCCGATGCTCTGGGTGATGTCGTAACGTACAACACGTGATTCACACAGCTTTCTTTAAATGCATCAAAATGAGAGAAAACTCGCTGTAAATAAAGGGTTCTGAGTAACGTATGCAAATATGAAAGAAGATAAACACAAACTGAAATGTTCTAGTCAAAGTCCGCTGCAGTGGATATGAAGTGAAAAAAATAAGGAATCATAAAACTTTTTTTTTTATTCTGTTCTGCCCTGAATAAGTGATTTCACACAGCAGATGTTTGCAGCTCGTCTACAAGACACAATAATAACTGAATTCACACACAGGAACCAGTTCAGAGTCTCCATGCGCTCAATTATTAACCCTGTGTGTGTTTCCTGATGATCAGCGGCTGTGTTTATGTTTTGTGAAAGTTGTTCATGAGGCACTTGTTCGTCCTGAGCAGTTAAACTGCACACTGTTCTTCAGTAAAGTCCTCCAGGTCCTGCACCTTCTCTGCTTCTCCAGCATCTTCTGCGTATCTGACTCCTTTCCAGCAGCAGCTCTATGATGCTGAGATCCGTCTCTTCACGCTGAAGACAGCTGAGGGACTCGAACACGACGATTACAGAAGCTGCAGACGTTCACTGACGCTCAAGAAGAACCAGGGGGGTGTAAACTTCTGAACAGGATGATCAGTGTACATTGTTATTATTTTGTCTTCTGGGAAACATGTAAATATCTTCTGTAGCTTCTGAAGAGCATATTGTGTTTTATTTGCTAAAAGAATTAAGTGATTTCTGAAGAAAGAGTTCATCTCACCTACCGGTTATTCTGCTGAATCTCTAAATATAAGGTCACTTCATGAAATGAAATATCAGCATGTTATAAGACTGCACTGCATCTTTAATTTCCTTTCATTAATTAACCAAGGTGAGTAAAAATAACTGGATAAAAATAGCCTCTCGTCTATCAAACATCTCTAAAGTGCTTAGTTTTTTTCTTTAATTGTAACATAAATCCCATGAAATCCCTCAGCACCTTTTCCTAACGAGCCAAATAATCCAAACATTCTGCTCAGTATTTGTGTGTACAGTAATATTTTGGATATTTATCAGAAGCAGAAGTTTTTACACACCAGCAGGTCGCATTCGGTCCGTTTGTTTGTGTAAAAGTTGTAATGAAATGTGATGAGTTTTATAACGGATTCCTGGAGAACCAGGTGAAGAGACGCGGGTCGCCTGGTGCCACTCTGCTGTTACGCAACACGCCGTGAGTCATCGCGTAATCTCCATCTCTCACCGCAGGAGGCAAAGATCCCAACAATACAGCGCATTTTCCTTCAATCACCATCCCACGGAGCGGAGGCGCTGAGTGGGGGTGGAGGCGTTGTGTGGAGGTGGAGGCATTGTGTGGAACGGGGTTTGTGCGTCAATCCGCTGCAGGCGCTTTACTCCGGGCTGAACACCGCGCCTGAACCTCAAACACCTCTGTGCTGCTCACACAAGAAGGTCAAAGCACACAACTTTCTAACTTCAGAGGAGGAGATCAGAGGAGGAGATCAGACTGTTTCATGCTGACAGGAACTCTACAGGAACTCAAATCATCACTCTTTACAGCCGTGGTGAGCAGAAAAGCATCTCAGCACACACAACACTTCAAACACTGAGGTGGATGAGCTACAACAGCAGAAGACCATAATAATATTATCATTATTTTAAATATTATTAATAAGTAGTACTAGTTATTACTATTTATTATTATTGTCATTACGATGTCACTGCTGTTATTTATTATATATCGTAATTATCTTACTCTGTTTATTTATATAATTTTTATTATTTGAAAAACTGATTGAAATGAATCAAGGCAACAATTATAAATGTATTCCTAATAAAAAGGACAGACAGCTGGTGTGTAAAGAGTAATTCATATTTTTAAACGGATGTGTAAATAATTTAAAATCTTCTCTTCTCTTCTTCACTTCGTCATTATTCGAGAATTAAGGTTGGGTGTAGAGCAGATTGTGAACAAAGCCAGTCAGGTATTAATCAGAGGCTGATAAATAGTATCGTACTGTAGCAGCGTCAGTGGTGTCGCCAAATATCGGATCGTTGCCTTATGAAACATATCGTATCGAATCGTATCGTATAATATTGAATCGTGTTGTATCATATATCGAATCGTATCGCATTGAATTGTATGGAATAGTATTGTTTCAAATCATATCATATCGTATCGAATCTTTCTGTATCATATCAGATTGTATCATATTTCATATATCTGATTTTATTTAAATAAATATTAAGTCTTATTGTTATGCAACGCGACCTTTTAAAACGCAGCCTGGTATTTTTGCGCTGTTTTTTTTAAATCACGCCTTCAAACTTTTGCACTGCTTTCACTAGTCACGCCCACGTAACTTACGTCACGAGCAGCTCAACCAATCAGAGGCGGAAAGCTCTGCACCGCTGTCCGCTGGCTCGGTGAGCGCGCGCGCGTCAGCAGTGAGGCGGCAGGTCGCCGGCGGAGCTTCAGCTTCAGTCACTGAGGCGACTTTTAGCTTTTATATAACTCCACAACGGCTCCACAGAACCGGGCCAGAACCCTCCGGATCATCACTTCTCACCCAGGTTTGTGCTGAAGTCTCTCAGCGTGCTCTAATTTCCTTTCCTTTAATGTAAACAACAACAAAAAAGTTGCATAACGTAACGGGCACTGCGCATGCGCGGAGAATTCCAATTATGAGAATATGCCATAAAGTGAGGCAAATACGTGATTTTTAATGAGTTTTATTATGATTTAAACGCGTCAGACGGGTGATGTGATGTGTCGAAGTGTTTTGGTGTAATTTTGTGAGTTTATCTCCGTGTTTGCGGTGTGTTTCCCCTCATACAGCCGCTCATTTATATAACTGTGTCAGTGCATCTCAGGTCAGAGAGAGAGAGAGAGAGAGAGAGAGAGATCATTTACTGTTTATTGTTATCTTCTGTATCATTAGTGTTACTTTAGCTTACTATTTACAAGCTAAAACTGATTACCTGGTTTGTAAAATGCTCTGAAAATGAGAAGTTAAGAGCTGAAACAGGACTGTTGGGCTGGTCACTGATTATAAAACACATCTTCACCTGCAGTTCCTCATGTCCACCACTAGGGGGTTACACGAAATAACATCACACGGCAGTCATGATTTACTTTTAATTTTTAATTAACACTAATTAATTTTTATTGAACACATGGTAGGTCACACACTTACCTTCACTAAGATGACCAAAACTGGTTAATTAATTGATTGGATCATGTCAGTCCTTTGTGTTTATCAAATTGCTTGTACATCGTGATGGGAAAATAAACATTTAGAGATTTATACTGTTAAATATCAAATATTTCTAAATGTATCTCTGAATTTAGGGAGTTTATATAATGCATAGTACTGTCAAGTTTTATTTTATTTATTTATATATATAATGTATGTGAGCAAATCATCAGAATAATTACTTTGCGTACGAGCTGCATTAGCATGTGGTCTTTACAATACTCCATGTTTATGTGATGTTTTGTTCCTGTCACAATACATCAGTAATATTATTATATATTTAAGGTGAAATGTGACGCGTTATGACGTGTTACTGATGAGTTGTATGAGTGCTTTACTTCAGTCTGTGTGTCAGGGCTATGTGTATTGTATAATGAACTCTAACGATTTTATGTAATTGTGAAGTCAGCCTTTTCTTTTACATAAGAGCTGATATGTAAGAGTTTATGTAAGAGTTTGGCCAGCAGAGGGCGATGTGTGCAGGCTGAGGACTGCCACTGCTGCAGCTCAGGTGTGTCACGCGCGCACAGGTGAGAGGGAAAGGGGGCGGAGCCTCGGGGACTGAGAGACAGACTGCGTTCAGTGAAACGTAAAAAAACAGTTAGAGTTAAAAATTAAAAATTAACCTGGAATGTACTGATTACACTGTGTGTGTGTGTGTGTGTGTGTGTGTGTGTGTGTGTGTGTGTGCTCGCACTCATGGGTCCTTTACCTTATTGTTTAAAAGCCTGGTTAATAATCTCAGAGTGAACATGACTGTGAGACAGTTGAGACACACACACACACACACACTCTCACACACACTCTGATACACACTCACACACACACTCTCTCTCTCTCTCTCTCTCTCTCACACACACATTCTGTGTTTGGTTCAGCAGAAATACCTGCGCAGGTGTGAAGTGTTGGATGTGATTGTGTCATGTACGATACATTGCGATATTTAGCCCTTACACTCTCTCTCTCTCTCTCTCTCTCTCTCTCTCTCTATCAGATCTGTCGTTTCTCATCTTATCAACTGCGTTTCCACGTCGAGGTCATGCATCAGGTCAGGTGACCTGTTCC
>JAKKZN010000021.1:356539-357693 GCA_033441825.1 Pangasius elongatus
ATAAACAAAGGTCATATTACAAGTGAGTCATATAGCAGGGGAATCATTGCAAACTAGTTAAAGAACAAAGGGAGTCACATAGCAAAGAGTCACATAAGCCTTATAGGCATCTGTTTACCGTCCTACAAACTTCACCTCTAAAGTATAACGTCCTCTGACAGTGTACTTGCTCTCTTTTTTTTTTTTCTGTTGTTCTTTCCTGTCTCTCAGTGCCCTCTGCTGTTCCTCCAGCGAAACCCGGCACGTCCGGGGAAGAACCGACCGCTAAAAGGAGCAGCCGGACCAGAAAGTCAAAGAAACCCCGGATAAGAAAACCTGAATCCTCAGACAGCGCCGTCTCTCAGCGCAGGCTCCGCCCACCTCTTCAGGGACTGAACCAGACGTCATGGTCGCCATCGGAGGCGTCTCAGTCTGCGTTCTCAGTGCCGTACCCTGCCATGGTTCCCGGGTACAATTTTTACCCCACTACACTGCCCCCTGCTGGCGACCACGGGTCAGATGCCCAAACCGCTCAGGCTCCGCCCACTGCTCCCCAGTTCCCAGCACCGATGGTCACACCGATGGTGGCGTTTGTTTTACCCAGTTATATGTTCTCTCAGCTTGGCATGCCGGCACGCCCACCTTTCTACCCGGAGCAGCATCCGGGTGTCAACACTCAGCAGCCGTACTACAGCCCCCAGAATCCCTTGCAACCTCAGCAAACACAACCAAACTACACTACCCAGCAGCCTTTGCAGCCTCAACAAGCCTACACCGTCCAGCAACCGTTTACACCCCAACACGTGTACGTTACCCAGAATCCCTTTCAACCCCAAGCTCCATTCCCCCAGATGCAGTTTACTCCGCAGACACCGCTCCCGTACCAGATGACCTCTGACCCCAGGCTTCCTGTTCCCGAATCAGCTGAGGTCCCTTCCTCGTCTCCTCCGTCTCGCTCTCCGCCGCTGTTCGGCTCGCACTGCAGCTCTCCGTTACAGCTGGACCTGCTGCAGCTGGAGGACAAAGCGGATTCGCACAGCACGGCGCCACCGTCAGGATCCCGGGGGAACTGCAGCTCGGCACAGGAGAAAAGCAACAGCACCGCTACACAAGCAGTGGAGGTCTGTCTCACCCACGTCCTGTAGATCTGTGTGTGTGTGTGTGTGTGTGTGTGT
>JAKKZN010000021.1:370300-379371 GCA_033441825.1 Pangasius elongatus
AGAGATTAAGTGGAAGGGAAAAGAGAAAGAAAAAGCAGGAGAAAGAAAGAAAAATGAAAATGGAAGAATGAATGAATGAATGGAAGATGATGGAAAAAAACCCAGGAGGAGGAAGAGAAGGTGAAAGAGAAAGAAAGGAAGGAAGCAAAGAATAAAACAGAAATGACGCATGCCAAAATGTAAAGACAAATAAAGTAAGAGAAGCTCAGTGTAAGAGAAAAGAAAGAACAGATGAGGTGAGAAGTGGAAGGAGAGAGAGAGAGAGAGAGAGAGAGAGGGAGAGAGAGAGAGAGAGGGAGGAATAAAGAGAGTGAGAGAATGAAGTGTGGGAGCTGTGGAGTGCACTACAGGGTTCGTCAGTGCGTCTGCTCGAGTCCTCCAGCCTTCTGTCCTCTTCAGAGAGCGAGCAGCTGGCAGGCGTCGGCCTTTGTGTATCAGCTCACCACACACACACACACACACACACACACACACACACACACACACACACACACACACACACACACACACACACACTCATACATACACACACACTCACACACACATTCATACACACACACACACTCTCACACAGTGCTGATCATTTTATTTCCCACACACTCTGCCTCATGAATCTGAATTGACAGGTCAGGGGTCAGGGGTCAGAGGTGAATTGTGGCTCAGGTTATAATTTCCTACACACCTGCAGCACCTCCGCATGTGATTAGATATTTTACACTCGTTGTTTATAAAAGCGTTTTGATTAACATCTACAGCAGAGAGGAATTAAATCACAAACTGAAGGTTATTCACACCCACTGTACGGTGTTGATCTGATGGGCGTGGGTTTAAACAGACAAGTGGGCGTGTCTTTCAGTGGACACGCCCTTTATATATTTCTGAGTAGCACCTGGGGCTCAAAAACTAGCTCAGTAGCGTTAGCAGTAAAGATTATAAGCAGTTCTGAATCTGAAGTCTTGACACTAGGATTATTATCTTATCCACATCTCTAAATCATCTGAGAAACCTTCGGAATAAGAACCGCACGGAATCTGCACGACACTGACGACCTTTACGGTCAGACGAATGAAAATGTTCACACCTCAATCGGAATCAAGGTGTTTTAATGTCTTTAATGATCTGTTAAATATAATGATAGCTGTTTAAACGTTTGTGTCTGGTCACTTTTCGCTGCTGGAATCTGCACGCATGACGTGGGATCAGCGGGACCTTAGCGTTACCCAGCACGCTTTACGCACCGGTCTGCACCAAGCGACGCAGCGCTGATGTGTTGCTCATATCACGGCACCAAGTTTCCATTTAAACCACAAAAATGAATATTTGATTGTTTATTTATTAATAACAGGTTAATACGGTTATTACATGCAGCATAGAGGTCACAGGCTCTACAGTATTAGTCAGCCAGCAAACACACAGCTAGCGGTTATTTAATCCAATAAGTTACTGTGTTAATCAAATAAATAAACACAGGAGCAGTAACTGCCTTCTACAATGCAGGCTACAGGAAGTTTACTTCAGACAGGAAGTAACGAGGTTCAGGAAAGAGGCGCTAATCTGGACCGCACGCTCACCAACAGGTATATCTATAAGATACATAGCAGAGGAGGGTCTACGACACACACACACACACACACACACACACACACACACACACACACACACACACACACAGAGCGTTCTACCAAGGCCTCCACATTTCCCGAGCTGTCAAATGCGGGCTCTTGGTGGGAGGCGGCTGAGTCAGTAGGGCGGGGTCATTCGTTTGAGTGGGCGGGGTCACCCTGGGCAGTGATGAGTCATCCGCCTCGCTGGGTCGGAGCGTTCCCGGCTCGGAGTTAGTGAGTGAGGGTTCGGACGGAGCGGATTTGGGCAGCGAGCGGAGCAGGTGGTTGAGGAGACGAGCGCCGAGTGTTTTGTCCATCCAGTCGCAGGACAGCAGCAGGTTGTGGACTTCGTGCATGCACTGGATGTAGCCGGTGCTGTACCGCTGCTGCGCCTCCGGGTCCATAATCGGCTCTGACGAGGGGAGAATCGGGACAAGATCAGATCCGGATCATAAAAACCACGCTTCAAAACATCTTTAATAACAGACAGAAGCTGAACATCTGAGTTAGGCTTAAACACGTGACAGGAGAGAGTTGAGCCAATCAGGTCCTGATATGCAAATACGGTCCGTGTAAGTGTTGTGACTTCATCAAATATTGGAGCCAATCGGGTACTAATATGCAAATCAAGGTAAAAAATTCCCAACTTTTTGTTCCCAGTTTTGCATATTGATAAACAATGGATGTCAGGATGAGTGTAAAAGTGTGGGTCTTTTTCTGTGGAACTACAACGTAAATAAAATATGTTTCATTCTTCGTAAACGTTTCGTTTGACTTTAGGAGCAGAAATGAACGAGCGCTCAGGGTGTTCAGGATTAGCGCACCTGCCTGTCTCTCACCTGTAACTTTATTACTCTGGATGTTCTGTAGGTGTTTAACTGTCATCTCTAGAATATCAGCCTTCTCCAACTTCGACTGCTGCGTGAAGAAGAGAACAGCGTGGGTTAAAATCAGCGAGGAGCTGATGCTAAATATTCACAACAAGTGTGACATCACAGTTCGACAAAACATTATAGTAATACTGCATTATATCCTGCTGTCCAAACTGAGGCACTGCAGTGGTAGATGGTAGTCTTCACGAGATGCAGGCAGAAGGTAATCTCGCAAGCTATTCGGCAGGTACGTTTAGTCAACAAATGTGGTCAAGAACCGCCTACTTTCAGAGAAGATTTTGATTGACATGGCAGATGACCAATCACAGATCTTTTCCTGTGTCCTATCAGCAAAAAACAAAACTCTTTAATACATTTTAAAGACCAAATTCTGTGAACTTTTTTCAGCCCTGAGACTATATACTGCTCTGAAAAGCTGTTTAACCGGTGGAAACCGGTGCATACACACAGAAGTGTAGCCAGCCAATCAGATTTCAGCTTTCAGGATTCTGAAGCTTGTGGCCAGAAATGCGTACAAAAGCTATCAGACACTTGGTGGCCTGTGGGCGGAGCCTGTGAAGCTTAGCGTTTCTGGTGTTGAATCTTGCAAGATTTATGTATGTTCATTGTAATCAATCGTTGTTACCATGGAAACAAACGCTGCCATTTATGTTAACATTAGCTTGAAAATAAGTAACTTTACTCATGAATCGTTGATGCGTAGAGTTATTTGCATCTCTACGCTCTTATTCCGTATCCAATATAACATTCTGTAACGCTATTAATTCTCTACAAATTATGAGAATGACAACGAAAAGAAATAAATTAACACGAATCGCATCATGTTTCTCGAAATTCTTTTTAAAATGCTGTTCAGTTTTTTTTCTATTCTTTCTGAAATGATCACGAACAAAAATTGTTATTTATATTTTACACAATTGTCCGTGATTGCAACCAGTGATCAGTGTGAGTGTGTGTGTGTGTGTGTGAGTGTGTGTGTGAGTGTGTGTGTGGTTAAGAGATGAATTCTGAATTAGAGCTTATTATAGCGGTGTGGAAATGAGGAAATCAGGAACTCGTTCAGGTTTAAAGATGATAAATTAGACTCACGTCGAGCCCGAAGACGCCCACCACCGTCTCTCTGAGCTGCTCCAGGCAGTGATTAATCCTCTCTCTCCTCTTCCTCTCGATCAGAGGCTTCCTCAGCTGGAGAGAGAGAGAGAGAGAGAGAGAGAGAGAGAAGGGGAGATGGAGAGAGGGGAAATAAAGAGAAGTGATCGCTCTGTATTTCAGCACAAACAGCAGGAGAGAGAAGTTAAAGTGTTTCAGTCGTTCGTACCTTCCTCTCGTCCCTGCTGTTGTTGTGTCTGTCTGCGCTCAGGGTCGCACTCGCCGCCGTCATGACTCTCAAACTTTACTTTATTTCTGGGTGAAACTTGTGGATGTGTGTGAGTGAGTGTGTGTGAGTGTATGTGTGTGTGTGTGTTGTAGAGAAGTGTATGTGCTGCTCTGAGTGCGACTGCATTTATACAGCCCTGATTAGCATGTGAATGGAGGAAGGAGAGAGCACACACACACACACACACACACACACACACACACACACACACACACACACACACACAGAGCATAATAACAATAATAGCGTTCTCACTTTCTCTCTGTCCTGCTTTCTCTCTCATACACACCTCCTTCTGTCTTTGTCCTCTCTCTTTTCCTGCCTTTTCATTATCATTCTCGCTTTCTTCTTTACTCTCCAGTTCTCTCTCTCTCTCTCTCTCTCTCTCTCTCTCTCTCTCTCGCTCTCGCTCTCTAAAATTTTCTGTCCCTCTCATCCTTCATTACTCCTTACTCTCTCTCTCCTACTTTCTGTTTATTTTGCTCTCACTCTCTCTCCCTTTTTAAAAAAAATCTCTATTTCTATCTTCTGACTATCTCACATTTTATCTCATTCTTCATTGACTGTCTTCTCTGTCTCACTCTTTCTTTATTTCTAACATCTATTGATGTCTTTCCATTCTTCCCCTCTTTTCCTCCATATTTGTCTTCCTTACTCGTTCTCCTTTTCATTCTCCTTTCTCCCTTTATCTGGTTTATTTCCCATTCTCTTCTCTTCCTTGTTCACTCTTGCTTTCTCACTCCTTTTCCTTAATATTCCTCTTTTTCCTCTTTCCCTCTCCTTTCTTTCTCTCTCTCTTATTCACATTCATAGAATCAGAACTGAAATCAATATGCAACAAGTGTCAACTGTCAACAAGATCATCTCTCTCTCTCTCTCTCTCTCTCTCTCACACTCACACACACACACACACACTTAAAAACATGTGACAGATGTCCGCCCCGTGAACAGTTCCCCCCCATCACCCTTGAGAGAAACTCCATATTCACTCGTGCTGTGTGACAACTTTCCCCGGAATGAATGAGAGTGTGTGTGATCCCACACACACACACACACACACACCCTGCTTTCTCGGCTTCTTTATCTGCTACATGATCCTACAGAAACCAAAACCAGGCCCTAAATTACACACTACAAAGCACCGTGTTTCATCGTCATGTGGAGACATGAATATAAATATATAAATTAATATTAATAATCTCACGTTTGTAGTCGTTATTGTGAACTAGTTTCCTCTGAGTGAATCAGTAATGAGCTTTTACATGTTACTAGATTCTAAAATTGTAAAAATAGCCGTATTCATTAAATAGAAAAATAGAAAAATTCTGAAGTGTGCGATGCCTGGACATTCTTCAGTCCTATAATTCTTCTGGGAGAAATGGGCGTGGCTTCCGAGGCTGTCACAAAGCGAAAACAAAAATGGATAAATTGGTGTGAATTCCAACAGGCGTTTGTGGCTGGAAGTCTGAGCAAATCCTGATGTCTGGGTGGGCGGGATGACCTTCCTCTCTCCCGTCAATCAGAATGACTCTAGCCAATCAGAAGGTCTGTTTGCTCATGTATACGGAACAAGGCTGCTTTGAGGTTAGATAAGCAGCAGGGAGGAAGCATTCGTTGGCCTTTGACCTTTCAGATTCGTAGCTGTGGTGAGACAATGGAGAATTAGCTATGTTAGAACATGTTACTACACGGTTACCAGACTTTAGGTTCAGAACATACAATATGAGGAACAATCATTTTTTGAAAATATGTAGGAAATGGTGATATATTGGTACAACGGTATCCCGTGACAATCTAAACACTGATGCGTGCTGCAGGAGGATAAGCATGTCGCGTGTCGCATGCAGTACATCATTCTGATTTGGGACACAGCCATTCTAATCAGAAGGACTGTTGGAGACCACAGCTTTAGCTGCTCTGTGGTCAACTTTCCTCCTTCATTCTTCCACAATGAAACAGCGAGCAGATGCGAGTGGGGCAGATGTCCCGTCAGGATCGAGCCGGCTAGGAAATAAACCCGAGCTCAGCTGCCTGTGTTTGATTTGAGCTGCGCGAGTGCCAGGCGCACGAGCAGAACGTGGGAAACTCAAGCAGACAAAAGGGCTCATTGATCTGAGGCTAATGAGCGTGAAAGAGGGAGTGACCTCGTGCCTGCAGGGGGGGACAAGGAAATGGGAGGCAGGTGTACAATAGAGAGAGAGAGAGAGAGAGAGTGTGTGTGTGTGTGTGTGTGTGTGTTAGTCAGTCAGTGTAGGGAGTGTGTAAATGGCAGGTGCTGCTTTGGAAACATCTCATTTATGGCAGATGTTCAGTAAAGCCAGACAGACTGCAGGGACACTTTCATATTCAGAGATCAATACTGCGCTGTAACGGGCGATTAATTCTGTTCATGACAGAGTATATGGTGTTTAAAATCTAAACAACACTGCTGTAGCTGATACACTCGTACCTAGAGCACGCGCGCGCACACTCACACACACACACACACACACACACAAAACTATGTCAATGTCCATGCTGTCCATGAATAAACCATCACCCAAATCTGCTCAGTGGTGCTCCTTTTCCAATGGACGGGGCTGAGAGGGTGCCAATACTTTGTGCAGCACAACAGACAGACCACAGTCGGTAATTATATACCTACAGAGTGACCTGCGTGTTAGGAGGACTTAATAAATTGGCAGCTTTCATTTAAACTCCTTCTGAACTCTACATGAGCTCAGTTTGTCACAAAATAAAGACGAGGAGGTAAATCAGTCCCACTGGAGTGAATAGCAGTTAGCTTACAGCTAGCTAGGTTAGATACCGCTAGTCATATAAGACTGTTAGGACATGGGGGCATTTCTGTATTTGCGTATTCATGTAATGAGGGTATATTGTGTAGAGATGATGTTTTTAGAGCATCAAAATATATATATATATATATAGGTATATAAGGGTAACTCTCAGCATGGTGCTACCACCACCATGCCTCTCAGTGATCAGCAGCGCTTGCTGAGCCGTGCTTCTCTCCAGTTCCTTCCTTACAGAGTTATCCCCTGCCTCTCGGCTGCAGTTGCAGTGTCGTGTTCTTTCCATTTTTTAATATTGGATTTAATACTCTTGCCGTGTAGGATGTTCAACGTTTGGAATATTTCTTTCTATAACCAAATCTCTGTCTTGGATTTCTCCAAAACTTTGTTTGGATCGCTTCTTGGTCTTCATGATGCTGTGTGTTTAGGTTCTCTAACAAACTCTGGGTTCCTCCAGGAACAGGTGTACTTACACGTATTTATCACGTGACACTTTAATCACACACAGGTCCACTCCGTTTAACCAATTATGACACTTCTGATGGAAACTGGACCTGGAGTTAATTTGAACACTTCTGCACTCATAACTTTTAAGATTTATTTGTAAATAGTTTTGTAAACTATACCGATTTCCCCACTTCAGTATTTTGGGTTATTTTTGTGTAGGTTCATGACATAAAATCCCAATTAAACCCAGTTCCATATTTTAACGCTACACAATGTGAAACATTCGGGGGGTGGGGGTGAATACTTATGCAAGCTGCTTTTTGGACTTGTTGCTCAGGTTTGCAGTTAAGGTTCGTGATTCTCACACGCGCTCGGCTTCAGGACGATTTAGGTCAAGGCATCATTAGGACCGTTTAAAGGCGTGTGGTTTGGGGCCGAAGCAAACGGTGAATAATAAGTTCAGTCTCTCTTGGGGGAAAATGGAGGTCCATGTAAAAATACCCGGTTCCCTGGGGGATGTAGAGGGACACGCCCACTGCGGGAGGCGGCGCTCGCCCTTTTATGTCCTGTTACACTCCACCATCTGGCCCTCGACGCCTCTGATTCACAGAACATGTGGGAATAACGACTTCACCGCCTTTATTCTAACGGCCCTCTCCGTCCGGCCTGCGCGCGGAGCTCCGTTCAGCTCTGTTAATAATCAGTGTGTTGATAAAAACATCCCATGATGCACCTCTCTGTGCAGGGGGAGAACACGCACATGGTGTTCGGCAGAATGCAGATGAAACCAACGGACAGCATTTAATTTAATTTTGTAGCTTGTACATTATGCTCTTTAAAGTTACATGGGTTTATTATGTAGTTATATTACGACCCAAAACTTTTGAACTGTGTAAAATATAATAAAATGTATAAAATTTCATATAATTTGATCACAAAGCTAAATGTTCATACATCATAAAGAATGTAAAGAATGTGGCCACAATGAAATGTTCATTTGAATAAAAGATGATTATACACAATCCTAATCTAAATTAAACATTTACAAAACAGCATTTCATTATTTAACTCAAATTTCCAAAAAATATATTATGTTAATTTATTATGGCCTTAATACACTTTAATTATTATTATTATTATTATTATTATTATTATTATTATTATTATGTGGCCAGAAGGTGGCAGTAAGACACAGATGGAGGTGAGGAGGAGTGTGAAGGTGCAGGTACGATGAATAAAGAAAACAGTGTGTGTGTGTGTGTGTGTGTGTGTGTGTGTGTGTGTGTGTGTGTGTGTGTGTGTGTGTGTGTGAATGCTGAAGCATTAAGGCATGGTTTTATTGCATCGTGTTAGCCGGAGAACAGACGAGGAACCACATAAACATCTCAGAGCTTCAGTGTGAGATATTACATTTCCATATGGTGATAATCAGCTCAGACTTTTTACAGGACAGAAACTCAATAAAGCAACAGAAAGCAACAGTAAATAACAGTAAATAACAGTAAATAACAGTAAACAGTCGAGTGTCTGAAACGGACACATCATTAACCAGAGTGAAGCTCCACTGACTCACACGCTTGCCTTCACCCTCAGTGTTCACACACGTTTATATCCTGCATTAAACTGACTCACCTGGTCGACCTGCTCTCCGCTCTGAGCTTTCTCTCTCTCCTCTGTTTCATTAGGAGCACTTTCGCTGTCTCTCAGTGACCCAGACACGGCTGCACCACATGCACTTACGTCCTCACTTACAGGAACATTTTGGCCAGAAACCAAATTCACACACTGGGCCTGTTTATCGAGCTGGATATGAACGGATTTATGCGTAAATCTTTAGTACGAGTGTTTCCGGTGTTTATCAGCCGCCGTGATCCAGAGCGACTGATAGAGGAGCTTTAGAGTCTCGATCAGAAACACGTCCTCACGCTGCTTCACTCGCTCAGGGCCTCAGAGCTCC
>JAKKZN010000021.1:456688-468192 GCA_033441825.1 Pangasius elongatus
ACTATGTTTTTTAAAAATATTTCTGTATGACTTTGTCCTCTTTTGTTGTGCCTGAGAATATGGAATTTGATAATCACAGCGCTAATGAATCCTGGACTGTGATTGGTCAGAAGGTGTTGATTAATTGTCTATAACAGCAGCTCTGGCAGTAGCGCAGCTGCCAATCACAGGTTTATATTAATGCACTCGTTCGCATATGTTATCGTTTCTATAGTAACGGCTCAGTCACAGGGACGTGTACGTCAGGAGCTCTGTTAAATGTAATATTTATGGAAGGAGTCTCCAGTGTCAGTGCTCTGTAACAGTCAGAGGTGAAGCTGTAACTTTAAGTTTTCCGACGTCTTCAGGACAGACGAGTTTACGCTTCTTTGCGGTTTCTCAGTTTCTCGGTAACATGACAAGCTGCGATTTTGATTGTTTATTGTGAAAGGAGAATTAACTTCATTCGTGCATGTTCCGCACCATTAAATGTAACTAAAAATGGATAAAAAGTATGACATGTCGTTCTTTAATAAATAAGAAATTGTAATCGTTGGCTAATTGCTGTGGTGTAAGAGGAATAAAACACTTGGGGACGTGCCGTTAGAGGAAAATAATCACTCCGTATTTATCGTAAATGCTCCACACGCTTACGCAATCTGTTTAAATAAATACACCAAACAGGTCGAGTGTTGATTTTCTTTCACACTCACCCAAAAATACACCTTATAAAAGCTTATAACGAGACATCGTTAAGCCCAGAATCTGTTCTGTAGCTCTGTTCTGACACACACTGCNGTGTCCTTCAGTGCACTGTGGGGAAGCGATTATTCTCTTTATACAAACTTTTACATTTCAGAAAACTTTTTATAATGACATGCAGCCGTTTTCTCTCCCAGGCTGCTTTCTTCCCCACAGGCAGGTGACTGTCAGGTGAAATTGGTGCAGAAATAATCCTTTAACAACTTCAGTTTGTTCTGAAGAGCAGAAGAACTCCATTAAACTTCATTTCTGAAAGCGGCTCTGATCCCAGTTTAATGCTAAAAGGTTTTTAAAAGTCTTTCATCGATGAAAGACGTTCAGTAAGAACATTTCCTCATATCTGATCCTCCATCATGTCGACGTTATCGCCGTCACACTGTCAGAAATTACATCTCATTTAAATTCACTTCCACTAAGACCATCACGGATGGCTCTGTCTCGATCGGAATGGTGCGAGCGTTTGTAATGTTTTAAAAATCAATCGCTAATATGAGTCTGTTATTATTCAGTGGCATACAAACTCGCTGTAGGTCACGTCACCCCTTTCAGGCTTCAACAGATTACTTAAATCAGCAGTCTGAACCACAATAGAGCTTCTCTTTACTCACACACACACACACACACACACACAGGATATAGTTGTGTCTGTGCTAACAACAGCTCGCTCCAAATAATGGTCAGCAATCTTCAGTCGGTTGTTATTTATTTTTTTATTTATTGTTGCTCTGAGTGTGTTTGTGTGTGTGATTGCTTCAGAATGTTCCTGCTGCTCTGACCTGCGTGTTAATGCACTGCTGAGGGCCATCGGTGATGCACTACCTCCATCCTGCGCTCAGAAACGCCGTCACGAATCTTCAGACCTGCACTTTGAAGGCGAAATCTCTCCGAATGAAAGCAGTAACGTGAAAAAGCCAGTAAACGCCACGGTAAAGCTAAAGCTCCTGAGACGTTATTACACCCTGATAAAAGTGTGTGTGTGTGTGTGCTGACACGTGGCTTCCTGCTTTTATGTTGCTATATAAAGTTGTTCTATAGGTTTTTTAAATATATAAATAAAAATATAGATTGTGCCGAGTACACACTGCATTTTCTGAACTATTTAGTGTTTTATAAAGCGGTTTATTTAAAAACAGTGCCGCTCAGCCAAGCGAGGAATGCAGTTTGCCTGATGCTAAACTGTTAGCTGTAAACTTCACTTACATTAGCATTAAAGCTTTTCAAGCAAGAGACAAAAACCCTGCTTGCGTTTTACTTTTCAACACACAAATATGGGATTTTGTAACTAAGCTAACATTAGCCAGCTAACACACACTGAAATACTGATTTTTAACCAACTTATTCCAAAATTGTAAGAAGAATTATGTAATAACAGCAAATCTTTACAAAGTGCTACTCAGTTAGCTACTCTTAATATTAAGTAGCTAACTGAATGCCAACTTACCCAGCACTAACTGACGATAAGATAAGATGAGATAAGATAAGATGAGATAAGATAAGATAATCCTTTATTCGTCCCCAATGGGGAAATTTGCATTGCTACAGCAGCAAAGGACAGGGGACATAATACTTATAATAGTAATTATATATATATATATTATATATATGAGTATTAAAGTATAAAAATATAAAAGAGGCACCAAGAATGCACAAAAACACAAGCACACAACAGGATTATATGTTGATGTTTTGAATATTAGTGAGTTATATGGTCTCTAGCTATTGATAACTTGGTTATTTAGTAGTTAATACACGTTAGCTAATCATAGCTGCCATAGTCTCAGTCTGCGTTGAGTTCAGAGTCCGAGTGAAGTTCGATTTGAGATCAGAGTCCTACGCCTCAGGTCTGGGTCGAGCCCAGATTCCCAAGACAGAGGTTCTGAGTGCAGGGTACCAAGCTGCGGCGTCAGAGTTTAATTCACTGTCCAAAGCTGAGTCAGAATCAAGGCCAGAGTCCGAGTCGAGTCCACAGATCTGATCCTTGGAGTCCCGAGCCACAGCGTCCGAGTGAAGGGAACCAATGTGTAGAATCTGAGCCTGAGCCGAGTCCAAAATACCGAACCATAGAGTCCGAGTCGAGTCCAGAGTCATGAGTCTGAGAATCTGAGTCCGTATTTGAGTCTGGAGTTGTGCTATCTATTAGTCGTATGTATTATGATGCAGTGTTTTTACAGGGAGCCAATCTCTTTTTATTTGTTCATTTCAATGTTTTTGTGTAGAAAGGAACCCAGACATCCTGCTGAAGTCATTATCCATTCTGAAATGGACAAAGAGTACCATCTAGTGCAAATTTTTTTAGGATGTATTCAAGGAAATCAGATTTTCATAGTGATAATGTTTATAATAATATTTTTCTGTGTCATACAGAGCCAAGAGTAAAACACCGAGCTGATTAAATTCCTGTGGCGTGCTCTAGGCATGAAGGGTCTTCAGTCTTATCCACGAGATTTCACTTATTTATGTATATTGGGTTAGACTCTAGTCTCCATTCAGCTGTCAAGCGTGCCTCCAATCTGGCCGTAATGAAAGCCTGCAGCAGCACCGGCTCTTAGCGGATAAGAGTGAAGGCCCTGCTTTAGGCTGTGAATTAAACTTTACCTGTTACACACAGAAAGGACAGTAAACAAATTAAAATTATTGCAAAGTGAAGCTGATAAAAGTAATTGCATGTGTGGGCATGTGCACTCCTCTAGGCTGTGCACAATGGGTCAATCAGCATTTTCAGGCTTATAGGAATAGGCTGCTTTAGCGAGAATAAGGAAACGTAACCTCCTCCGCATATCAACGATCACAAAAAAACGTAATTACGGTGCTGATACAGAGTGTACGGGTAATTGTGTGTACAGGAGGAAGCTGTGCTGGTGATTATTACGTTGTTATTGTAGAAACGATAACGTATTAGAAGGAGAGCATTAATTTTTATATAAACCTGTGACTTGCAGCTGCACTACTGTCAGAACTGCTGTTCTAGAAAATTAATCAACACCTTCTGACCAATCAGAGTGCAGAATTCAGCATATATACACGCTGCTGAAGAGGGGAATTTGTGCAGTCTGAGGATCGTATATTCTAGAGGGGCTTATAGTTTGGTAAATATGGTAACACACACACAGACACACACACACACACACACACACACAGACACACACACACACACACTCACACACACACTGCGATGTGACAGTTTCCCTTCCAGTGACAAGACACACAAGCATGCGTTTTATTAACGTTGTGACAGCAAGAGGACGAGTGTGTGGCAGTGTGAATGCTGAAGGCTGACAAATTCAAAACACCCTGACAAGAAAAGCTTTGATCACACACACACACTCACACACACGCACACACACACACACACACACACGCACACACACTAATGCACTAGCTCTGGCTTTTCATGCCACACAGAATGATTCAGAAGAAAAGTATGTTAGCACTTAAGCATAGCTCGTGTGTGTGTGTGTGTGTGTGTGTGTGTGTGTGTGATCAATTCCACTTAAAAAAAATGTACCCTTGAATCAGTATCCTTGAATAGCCTACAAACATCTGAAAAGATCTCAGTTGAATGTTAAAGCTCATTGTTAAAGCACCTGGCACGACCGATTGATGCTCTGCTCCGAAAACTGAAACATCGTGTTACAGATATAGTCGAATATGAATAGATGATTCAAAACGAACAGATAATGTGTTCTAAAGCAAAACCAATACAGATCTGAGTAGGAAGAACACGACTTGGGTTATTTCTATACAGAAAGCTTGTCAGAAAGGTCCACAGGATTGAGACTAGAGGTGTGCATCGGGCCTGGGATGCTGCAACATGCAACATTTACAGCATTCATTCATTCATTCATTCGTTTATCCTTAGTAACTGCCTGGTCAGGGTCGCAGTGGTTTACTAGCTACTAGTTTGTTTATATTTTGAGAAATAGAACCAACTTTCTAAATTCGTTAGAAAATATCGCAGGTAAGTGTGAAGTCTCCCAGAGCCTTGAAGTGCAGACTGTAAAGAGAATCATATAGCATGGTTTTTTGTTTTTTTTTGCTTAGATAGCATTCTGCATGATGTTAATGCTAGGTCTCCAACAAAAACCTCATACCTGATGGTAGGAACTGATTTATAAAGGGTCAATCAATAACACTGTCTCTTAACATATTACTGAACCACACTGTTTAACCAAGTGTTATATTTTTTTAATCATCATAGCGTGCTAGCTAGCATGCAGTTTGCTAGGTTTCAAAAAGTATGGTTAATAATAAAAGACATTAGCAATGACACACAGTTTTGTTTATTAAACATAGACGTTTTACAACAGAAATAAATCAGTTATGTGATTACTACAGCTCCAAATTGCATACAGATTATTCTTTAATCACCACATTGTATTTACATGCATCAGAAACACTCACGGTGAGTTTCATGACCTTCTCTATTCAGATAAAATAAAGTTTTTTGTTCTGGGAGAGTGTATACTCAGTGTCCTCGAGTTTGAATCAGCCTTCATACTGAAGTGAAGTGAAGTGAAGGGTGTCGTGACAACAGGTACAACAACAACAACAACGGACAATAAGCGTCCTCAATAATGAGCATACTTCTCAACATCACCTGATTGCTGCTTCAGAGAAAAGCAGCACTGACAGATATTGTATTCTCTGAAAGTCTAAAATTTGTCCCAGAAGCCCTGAAGAAAAATGCACGTTGAAAATGATTCATATGCTTTAACTGTGTACTGATCTCCTCAGTGTAAACCACGACCTTCATAAAAGAAACACTGAACTGTAAAGCATTTATTCAGAGAACAAACTTTCATATGATTCATGTTCCATTCCATGTCTCATTATATTTCATTATTTATGGTTTATGATTTAAAATGTGACAGGATAAAGGATTACAGATTAAAGCCCTGTGCTTGTGGGTTCAACTCTAAATCCCAGCTTCAGTCTCTTAGTTTGTAAACTTCTTTGTTTAATATCAATCTGTAGGAATGAAAACATCTTGAATTGTGCCGGATTTTTAGTGCTATAAATTTTTTTAGTCCCACACTTTATGACATTTTGTTTTGTCTCAGTCTGGTTGGATTGTATTTTTGTTTGTTTGTTTGTTTGTTTGTTTGTTTGTTTAGTCCCAGTGTTCAGGACTGTAAAGCTTTTTGTTTAATCCCAGGCTTTCAGAATGTAAAAATCTGGTTTAACCTGAGGATTTAAACATGCCAAAAAAAACCAAACAAACAAAAAAAACTGTTATATTAGTCTTTATTTAGAAATGTAATCTTTTAGTTTAATCTTTATTTAGAAATGTAAACATTTAGTTTAGTCCCAGGCTTTAGGACTATAAAATGTTTTTGTTTATAAACCTCTTGAATATTCCCAGTTGTTAGTACTGTAAACCTAAAAATCTTTGTTAAGTCTCAGTCTTCATGACGATATTTACTGCTAGTAATCCCGGTCACGTCTCGCGTAAGTCGTTCGATCATTTCCAAATGTACGTTTGCATGTTTTTGTTTATTGGTTCATTTTGATTCAGCGCTTATACCAACCTCTGAAAAGATAGGTATCTCTAGGTATCTCTAGGTAGAGAACGTCAGCGGCCTTCAGTAACTCACACGCAGCAATGTTCTTTTGTTTTAATGTATAACATCATTTCACAGGCACGAAAGAACTTAATATGATAATAATGACACAGATCACATGTACAATCCACAATCCAGATAAATTGCTAATAGCAGCCTACATTCTCTTTGAAATCTGATGATGAAAATATGAGGAGTCAAATAAGATACGTGCAGAGCCCACATATGCAAACTGACTCCCTAAATTATTTAAATGATACTTATTAAATGGACAAATTGTACCCAAATCACACATCACTATTTCTCAGTAATTACAGCGCTGCACATCACCCTCCCTAACACCCCCAAACACACACACACACACACACACACACACACACACACTTCCCTCCTCTCACAGGAAGAGTAGAACAGGAAGTTCCTCATCGGGTCTATTCACATAACCCTGGTACAAGTACTACTGCGAATCTCACTGTCCGTGTAATAAAGATGCTTAGACCTGCGAGAGAGAACTCTGTGTCCTCGTATCTCCTCTAGACCAGCCAGAAAAGCCAAGCTTGGCTAGTGAGGAGAAAATCATCCTCCTGAACGTCATCATGTAATCTTGCTCATATTCTGAAGGAACGGTAACATGCAGGAGTCATTTCGTTGCGTTTCAGATAAATTAAGTTGCCGTTAAAGCTGCAGGCGCATGAACATGTCTCCGGCTCTCCCCATAAACTTTTTTTCATGTTTTGCGTTGTGAAAGTTCTCACGAACGCACTGTTACCTTCGGCATTCCTCAAGGCTCGGTACTAGGTCCGTTCACGTCCTATAATGGTGTCAGGTCCGATAATTAGCACGGCATCTCGAGTTACGTGTCTTTTTGTACTTTTTCTATATAGTCTGAAGTTAATGAAAATGTTTTGCTCTTTAAATTCAAAGGCCGCATAGTGAAGCGACGAATCGCTGTTTATAGCATCGAGTAAATGTTTGTGAAAGGAATAAAGTAGATAAAACCACAAAGTAAGACTTAACCACCTCTCATTACACCTCTCAGACCTTTTACCTTTCATTGTCTTTCAATCATTATATTTATATTTTTATGTTTATGTTTATCTGTACAGTGCTGCAGTGGATGAAATGAGAACATATTAAACGCACATGAATAAAGAGAATTAAGACTTCATGAACAGAGAGATTATTCAATTATTATTTATATTATTATTGTATATATTTTTTATATAATTGTAAATGTACTTTTGGTTTGTTTTTGGTTTTGGACTGTAAACTTTTTTTAGTCTTAGTCTTTAGGACTGTAAAGGTTTGTGTTTAGTCTCAGGCTTTAGGAAGATAAATGTTTTGTTCTGTTTATAAACATATTTATATAAAATCAACTTGAAAATATTATTATTATTATTATTATTATTATTATTATTATTATTTAATAACAACATTTAACACCCAAGGCCGGGCAGATAGACAATAATTAACACAATACAATACAAGCAATGGAAAAAGCACAACAAACAAATAAAAAAACATTTACATAAAAACACCAAATTTGGCACAAATATGTCAAACAATATAATTTACTTTAGTTTTCTTATTTTCTCAGGTGGATGGAGCTTTGATATATAGTTTTATACATTTTTATAATCTTTCAAAATAAGAAAATAAAGGCTTGATTCTTCTTTTTAAGAATTTGCACGTATGAATAAGATATTTTATCACACGCACAGAAAACCCCATATGTATTCTATACCGCTGTGGAATAAGGGTGCGTGACGTCATTACCACGCGACACAACTGGAGCACGCATGCGCAAAGAAGAGGTCGCGCTACCATTTTTCTGTGGCAAAAACAGTAGCTAGGTACGAAGCTAGCTAAAAAAAATAATAAACTCCAGTTGTAGTCTTGATAAAGAAAGGCTGTTTAATTTATTACTGTATATATAGTGTCACAGATATATATATGTTTATATGATAGAATGATCTAGAAAATGATTTTATAACCGAGGAAGTCGAATGCGGCATCGGCTAGTGTTAGCATCATTAGCAGGAAGAGGCCACACCACACACTCGCTCTCTCTTTGGTGAGGGGAAATTGGTTTTGCTTATTTCATGTGTTTATTTTTACTTTATTCTGGGTTATGTTTATGTGGTAATGTTTGTGTGAAGGTGAGGAACAGTTCCGTCCGGAGCGCAGATGGACGGAGAGGAGGATTTCTCAGGGAATCACTCAGGTGAGTTATGCTAAGCTAATCTGTCTTTTTGTGTTTTGTTTTTAAGCTTGTTTTAGGTGAAGTGTGATCTGACTGGAGGAAAGATGAGTCTAATTTATAATTATTTGCATCTGTGGAAACAAGACCTGGATTATAGACTGTAATGTAAAACACGGATGGAGAAATTAGCCAAGACTTTTACACGGTACTGTAGACTGTGAAATGTGGCAACCAGGTTTAATATAGAAAGTAAAATAAATAGAGGAATCAGTATGAGATTTATGTCATCAATAGAAAGTTTAATCAGTGGAAGATTACTGTGGTATAAGAGGAATAAAACACTCTAAGAGGAACAGACTTTTATAGGAAAATAATCAACCTGTACAACGTGTGTGTGTGTGTGTGTGTGTGTGTGTGTGTGTGTGTGTNGATGGTAGTGGCACTCCGGTGCAGGACGAACACGCGATGGCGTCCGATGCTGAAGACGAGAGAGCAGAATCTCGCCACTCCGAGGTTAGAAGCATTCCTAACTGTGACCTTTGACCTTTTAACTTCAGTGAGTTTTCTGATGTCTTCGTATCATGTGATTGGCAGGACGAAGGCAGTGACAGAGAAGGTCCCACCTCCAGTCCAGCGGCTCCTGCGGATGATGATAGCGAATCAGAACACGAGGACAGAACAGGGGGAGGAGCCAATAGCGGAGGAGATGATGATGATAATGATGATGATGATGGGGATGAAGGCTCTCCTCGTAAGCAAAGAGGAAGCACGTCAGAGACAGAGGATCAGCACAAAGAGCAGGACAGCGAATCAGAACACGAGGAGCCGCAGAAGGGGCGGAGCCGTCACTCAGACTCGGACGAGTCGGGCGGCGAGGAGGCGAAACGGAGAGACTCGGACGGAGAGGAGCGGAGGAACGACGGCGGCGAGGAGCGGAGGAGAGCTGTGATCCGCTCCGACAGCGAGGAAGAGGAGGACGGGAAGCCTAAAGATGAAGCAGGAAGTGAGCAGGAAGAAGGGCGAGCTCAGAACATCCGCTCTGACAGCGACGATGATGACGAGCAGCCAGGTACGCTCACCTGAGACGCTTCTCTTTTAAACGGTGGGGAATCATTTTAGAGCGCTCGCACGCTTTAGGCTGTTTATTTCTCTCTGACGTTTAATCCACGAGGTGTGAGTTTTATATAATATATAATATATATTTAATTTTCTCAAACTTCCTGATTGTAAAAACATCGTCTTCTGGTTCTTACGCACTAATTAATCCTCGCGTCCCGGACACGCCGCCTGCCCGCCGTTCTGTTGGTGATGTCCTGAGTGCTGATGTCAGGTATTCAGTCCGTCTTTAATCGAACCCGAAAACGGGGAAAGCGGGAGAAAGTCGTTCGTTCCGTGTGAAAAGGAGGAACTGGGTTTAGGGCCGTAATGTGAACAAAAGGATGAAACTCTGAGCTGTGTGATGTTTGTGCTTTCAGTGAAGAGGAAGAAAGCGATTCTCTCCGACAGCGAGGACGAAGACGAGCCAAAAGGTGAACTTCACCTGTCCACTTTCCTCTCACACTGAACCTCACCTGCTTTACTCCTGTCCTCAGAGTGATGAACAGTCCCTCTCTCTCTCTCTTTCTCTCTCTCCCCCTCCCTCTCTCTCTCTCCCCCTCCCTCTCTCTCCCCCCCCCTCTCTCTCTCTTTCTCTCTCTCCCCCTCACTCTCTCTCTCTCCCCCTCACTCTCTCTCTCCCCCCCCCCTCTCTCTTTTCCCCCAGCAGTGAAGAAGAGTAGGGCCGTGTCAGATGATGAGGAAGACTCCGGCAGTGAGGAAGGCTCTGAGGCTCCTGATAAGACGGTCGCCGCTAAACTCCGAGAGCTCGGCTCAGACAGCGAGGATGAGGAGGAGAGCAGGATGAAGATGGACGCGGGGAAGAAAGACGAGAAGACGCTGTTCGGCAGCGACAGTGACTCGGATAATGATGAGGAAGAGTGAGAGGAAATGATTCTCACTTCTGTTCTGTCACTTTCTTTCCTCTTTATTTATCACTCTTTTTGCATCTGTCACTGGCCTCTGTGTCAGGCACAGGGTTAGTGGGCGTGGCCTCTGTGTCAGGCACAGGGTTAGTGGGCGTGGCCCCTGTGTCAGGCACAATGTTAGTGGGCGTGGCCCCTGTGTCAGGCACAATGTTAGTGGGCGTGGCCCCTGTGTCAGGCACAGGGTTAGTGGGCGTGGTCTCTGTCAAACAGCATGAAGAGACTTTTTTGTATCTCTCTACCTGTCTGTTTCTTCCTTTCTTTCTCTTTTTCTGTCTTTCTCTCCCTGTGTCTCTCCCCCATCTCTCTCTCTCTCTCTCTCTCTCTCTCTCTTCTTTTTCTCTTTTTCTGTCTGTCTCTCCATGTGTGTCTCTCATTCTCTCTCTCTCTCTCTCTCTCTCTCTCTCTCTCTCTCTCTCTCTCTCTCTCTCTGTGTGTTCTGTAGGAAAATGATAGCAGACATCTTTGGAGAGTCGGGTGACGAGGATGAAGAGGAGTTTACGGTGAGATACTCCCATAATGCACCTCTCTGTAACAGACGTGTGTGTGTCCTGAGTCTTTTACACTGTGTGTGTGTGTGTGTCCTGAGTCTTACACTCTGTGTGTGTGTGTGTGTGTGTGTGTGTGTGTGTGTGAACAGGGCTTTAACCAGGAGGAGTTAGAGGGGGAGAAGCAGCAGTCTCAGGCTGCAGGACTGAGGAAAGCGATGGACGACTCGGACTCGGACGACAACGTGGACAGAGGGAAAGAGTGAGTCGCTTTCTGTACACCTGTCCTGGCAGATAAACACACACCTTTCCTGGCAGATAAACACACACCTGTCCTGGCAGATAAACACACACCTGTCCTGGCAGATAAACACACACCTGTCCTGGCAGATAAACACACACCTTTCCTGGCAGATAAACACACACCTGTCCTGGCAGATAAACACACACCTGTCCTGGCAGATAAACACACACCTGTCCTGACAGATAA
>JAKKZN010000021.1:473431-487655 GCA_033441825.1 Pangasius elongatus
TAATCCAACCATGAACTAGTTTTCTGCATGGCGTAGTGACATCATAGTTTTATCTTAGCAATGTTTCTGAGATGAAAGAAGGCTGTCTGAGTGATATTATCTACATGAGCTTCAACTGAAAGTCTGGACTCAATAATCACACCAAGGTCTTTTACTGCTGCACATGATGAAACTGAAAGGCCATCCAGAGTTAATATAACGCAAGTGAGCTCCCACTCTGTACATGTACAGTTCAGACACACTGAAGCGCTCAGATCTCAGCTGTGGAGAGTGATAGGACAAAAATAAGTGCACCCCTGTGTTAGTCTTGACCTCCATAATGCACGGTGCGAATTTGGGTAAAATCTTAGAACATCAAATTTTTCGCCTAAAAAATGGTAAGGGGTTAGCCTTTGTGTTTTTTAGGCAAAATATTTGACCTTCTCAGATTTTCCCCAAATTCACAGTGTGCATTAGGGAGGTGAAGACTAACACAGGGGTGCACTTAGTTTCGTCCTATCACTCTCCACAGCTGAGATCTGAGCCTCTCATTTCCAATATATTACACTCAGTAAAATATGCAGGTTCACAATGCACAAATTGAAACATTTTAATTGTTGATATCAGTTAAAGTACACGTGGGCTGGAAATAAAACGGGAGAGGGGCGTGTCCTAACAGTGTTTATTAAAGGACTATGATAGGTGGAGAATAAACACACTGAAAGCAGCAACTGTTTATAGCTGCTATAACATAAGAGAGAACAGGAACTAAATTGTTTCACAGAACATTAAATATAACTATAAATGGAAAAAAGTATGCGTCAGTAAAACACACACACACACACACACACACACACACACACACACACACACACACTCACAGCAGTAACTTTCTTTCACCACCAGGAGGCGCTACAACACCTTAGATTTCACTCTGGTTCAGTTTTTTTCCCTCTACCTGAGGTTCATCACATCACAGAGGTGTTTAAAGCTTCCTGAAGCATCTCCTCTCACAATATACAGAGAATATACTGAGTGCTGCTCCATACAGACTCCACTGGTGTCCCACAAGGCTCAGTGATGGGTCCTCTTCTGTTCTTCCTCAAAACTAAATGCACCCCTGTGTCAGTCTTCACCTCCCTAACGCACGCTGTGAATTTGGGTAAAATCTGAGAAGATCCATTTTTTTGCCTAAAAAACACAAAGGCTAACCCCTTACCGCTTTTTAGGCGAAAAATTCAACATTCTCTGATTTTTGCCAAATTCACAGCATGCGTTAGGGAGGTGAAGATTAACACAGGGGTGCATTTAGTTTTGAGGAAGAACAGAAGAGGACCCATTTTATTGACTGTGATATCTTAGAAAAGAGAAGCTCAGATCTCAGCTGTGGAGTGTGTTAGGACGGAAATAAGTGCACCCCTGTGTTAGTCTTCACCTCCATAATGCACGGTGCAAATTTGGAGAAAATCTGAGAACGTCAAATTTTTGCCCCCCAAAATGGTAAGGGTTTTGTGTTTTTTGGGTGAAAAAGCCTTTGTGTTTTTTGGGTGAAAATTTTGACATTCTCAGATTTTACTCAAATTTGCACCGTGCATTATGGAGGTCAAGACTAACACAGGGGTGCACTTACTTCCGTCCTATCACTCTCCACAGCTGAGATCTGAGTGCTTCAGTGTGTTGGAACTGTACATGTACAGAGTGGGAGCTCACTTATTTTAGCAATAAAAGTCGTTGGTGTGATTATTGACTCCAGTCTTTCATTTGAAGCTCATGTAGATAATATAACTCAGATAGCCTTCTTTCATCTCAGAAACATTGCTAAGATAAAACTATGATGTCACTATGTCATGCGGAAAACTAGTTCATGGTTGGATTACTGTAATGCCTTACTGTCCAGATGTTCCAGTAGGAGCATAAACAAGCTCCAGTTAGTCCAGAATGCAGCAGCCAGAGTCCTTACTAGAACCAGAAGATATGACCACATCACCCCTATCTTATCCACACTGCATTGGCTCCCCATTAGATTTCACATTGATTATCAGATAACACTACTGACCCATAAAGCACTGAACGGTCTCACTCCACAGTGTCTGAGCGAACTTCTGGTCTTTTATGATCTGACACACCTACTTTGATCAAAATCTGCAGGCTCTTTGTTGGTACCTTGAATAGTGAAGGCTACAGCAGAGTCTGGTTCCTCTCAAGGATTCTTCCTCATGTCTTTTCATGGAGTTTTTCCTCACCACTATTTCCTCTAGCTTTCTCATTAGGGATAAAGTTAATTGTATTGAATTGAACTGTATATTTTATTAAGTGTAATATATTGGCAACGAGAGGCTCAAATCTCAGCTATGGAGAGTGATAGGATGAAACGAAGTGCACCCCCGTGTTAGTCTTCACCTCCCTAACGCACACAGTGAATTTGGGGAAAATCTGAGAAGGTCAAATTTTTTTCTAAAAAAAGCGGTAAGGGTTAGCCTTTGTGTTTTTTTGGGCAAAAAATTTGACCTTCTCAAATTTTCCCCAAATTCACAGCATGCGTTAGGGAGGTGAAGACTAACACAGGGGTGCACTTATTTTCATCCTAACACACTCCACAGCTGAGATCTGAGCTTCTCGTTTCTAAGATATCACAGTCAATAAAATGGGTCCTCTTCTGTTCTTCCTCAAAACTAAGAGCACCCCTGTGTTAATCTTCACCTCCCTAACGCATGCTGTGAATTTGGCAAAAATCAGAGAACGCTGAATTTTTCACCTAAAAAAAGAGGTAAGGGGTTAGCCTTTGTGTTTTTTGGGCAAAAAATTCAGCGTTCTCAGATTTTACCCAAATTCACAGCGTGCGTCAGGGAGGTCAGGACTATCACGATCCAGAGCTGAGATCTGATCCTCTCATTTCCAATATATTACATTTGTAAGAGATATTACATTTGTAATATACTCGAACAAACTTGTTTCACAGAACATTAAATGTAACCATAAATGGATAAAAAGTATGACGTGTTGCACTAGAACACACACACACACACACACACACACACACACACACACACACACACACACACACAGAGCAGTAACTTCCCTTCACCACAAGGAGGCGCTACAACACCTTAAATTTCACTCTGATCCACTTTATTCCCCCAGCCTGAGGTTCATCACATCACAGAGGTGTTTAAAGCAAGTAAGAGGGAGAGAAGAGAGGTAAAGGAGAGAGAGAGAGACAGAGAGAGAGAGAGAGAGAGAGAAGAGACACACACAGAGATACAGAGAGTAAGTGAGAGTGAGTGAGAGAGAGAGAAAGAGAGAGAGAGAGAGAGAGAGAGAGAGAGAGAGAGAGAGGTAGGTCGGTGATGAGTGAGGCGAGGCAGGTGCTTTTTTCTCCTCTCCTCTTCCCGGAGTGCTCATTTACATTTTCCTCCCCGGTTCCTCTTTGGTTCCTCTCTGGTTCCTCCGCCTGGGTGAGAAGATGGGATCTCCAGTCGTTTCTCTCCTCCTCTCCTCCGCTCTGCTGCTCTCCCTCTCAGTGTCTCGTTCTCAGACGCACAATGACACGGAGCCTGTGGTTCTTGAGGGAAAATGCCTGGTGGTGTGCGACTCTAATCCGTCCTCAGATGGGGGTGTCACGTCCTCGTTTGGCATCTCGGTGCGAGCTCCAGGGGCGAAAGTGGCGTTCTCGGCTGTCAGGGGGACGAACCACGAACCGTCCGAGATGAGCAACAAGTCCATGACCATCTACTTCGACCAGGTTCCTGCTTTCACATGCTTACTTAACAGCAACTGCAGCTCTCAGGCGTACAGGCTGAGCGATACGATGTCGCAATACTGATATTACGATATATTTTTTAAAAAGTTACCACATTAATTCATATTCAGTAACTCATTAATGTTGCTTTTTATGTGTGCAATACGATGACATGTTAACGTTAACATGATGAAATGTCACGGTAAGTATTTTTTTAAATATCGTAAGTATCGTCAGGATGTCTCTAAACACAACTATTATTTAATTAAAAACGGCGGAATCATAAATTACATTTTTAGAGTCTGACACTTCTGTAACTTTACAATATTTAGACATAAATCTGTAACTTTATATTTGTGAAAACTTTACATTTATTCAGTGGCATGTAACATTTATAGAATTCATTAATTCATTTTTAAAATAATATTAAATATAAAAATATTCTGCATAACCAGGTGTTGAATAATTGTTAAATCAATTAATCTATTTTATTTCATTAAAAACAGAAATGTTTTTATTTACAGTGTTTTAATTACTGGTTTTGTACTAATATTATCAAACCTCAGAAACACAAAAAAGTATTGTGATCATTTTTTTTGCCGCATTGATTGTCTATTTTTCTCCACTGAATATCATCATACTAATTAGGATTGTCATAATTTAAAAATGCAAATATTAATGAACATATAATGAATATTAATGAGTGTATAATGTTATAGTGGCACAGGGAAAGTGTGTTTATATCATAAAAACAGAATTACTTTGGTTAGAAGTCATAATTTCGAGAAACTTCAAATTATTTTAAGACAATAAAGCATAAATTCGCTTATGATCATCAGTTAGCATCATTTCAGCTGTATGACACGCTCGCCTAAACTAAACATTTATCTTGACAAAACTACTAGCCAAAGAACGAGCCGAAGTAGATACAGAGATAAAAGTTCCTGACTGTAGTAATATTGATGGACAGTGAAACGTCTTTAACTTAATTTGTAGCTTGTTTAATATTCTTTTTTACCTTAAACGTCCTGTTAGATGTTTAACATCCGAACCCAGTCGTGCAGCTTCCTGTTTCAGCTTCTGTCCTGGAGAGATGATGTTCTCCTCTTGCAGGTTCTCGTCAACATCGGCCACCATTTTGACCTGAAGGCGAGTGTGTTCCAGGCACCGAGGCGCGGCATCTACAGCTTCAGCTTTCACGTCGTTAAGGTCTACAACCGTCAGACCATCCAGGTGACACGCTGATGTCTTATCTTTAAAAACAATGATTAGGATCACTGATTAGCACCAAGCAAACTGCACACACCCATTTATAAACATAAACATAAACAACAACAAACAGTTTTCTGTGAAAATACAATAAATTTCTATTATATTTTCTAGGCGGCCATTTTGAATCTGCAAGTGACAGCTCCTCCTCGAGTTCCACCCCAACCCTCACATTAACTTTTTTACAAACTGAATACAAGAATTGTAATGAATGTGTGTGTGAAACCATGCTGTCGTATCTTTAGGGCAAAAGTGGGACTTTCCATAAGTTTTGACCCCCCAACATCCATTCATGGTATAAATCACCCTTAAATTCAGCATTGGATTTCCAAACCCTCACCTCTGTTTTTTTTTTTTTTTTTTAACTCCAGGTGAACCTGATGCACAACGAGTACCCGGTCATATCAGCGTTCGCAGGAGATCAGGATGTGACTCGTGAAGCGGCGAGTAACGGAGTTCTTCTGCTTCTGGAGCGAGATGACCGACTCTACCTGAAACTGGAGAGAGGAAATCTTATGGGAGGATGGAAATATTCCACCTTCTCTGGATTTCTCGTCTTCCCGCTCTGATTTCCACGTCCTCCATGTCGGAATCCTGCTCCTTTAATCCCACTGTACTGCACATTAACAAGGCTTCACGAATGTGTGCAGTACAAGTGGATTTAAGGAGCTCCAGGGTCTGAGTTAAAGGAAACATCCGGTGTTTTTCATTCTGATCTCTCTGCAGATTTCCATTTGTGATTGATAGTCACGTAATTTAAACATTTATTCAGTAATGTAGATTAACATCTGCCCTTAGACTTCCAGAATTCTCTTCTCAGTGATGGAGATTAGAGTGGAAAACGCTGGAGACATCTGAAACAGCTTCGGCTGGAGAACTTCCTAATGTCCTCGAAGAACCTGGTGATCATCAAAATTTTAATGATGGAGTGATGATCAGGTTTAAAACCAAACTCTTTAGGAAGAATAAGGACTGAAGAGCATGAGGACATTTTCCAAAAGGTCTTGTGTCATGTTGTTTTATCAAAAATACAGCTTGTATGTATCAACTTTTAAATTCTCTCCGATTGAGGATTTAGGATTTTATAGCCTGAGGAACCTAAAAACCGAGTGTAAAGTGTCGTTAAAAGGCTTGTGTATAAACCAAACGCAATCGAGGCATGAGTTTTTGATTATTTTTGTACTGAACAGCACGGATTCTGTTGTGATTTGTTCATAGCTTCAGGTGTTTCGTCCAGTAGTTGTCTTTTAATTATTATTGCTATTAATCCACTATCGCGATATCCACTCTATGAGATTTTAAATAAACGTGAATGTAAATAAACACGTCATCATCATGCCATAAACACGTAACACAGAGAATGTAAACACGAACCGTTCGGTCAGATTTTTTTCTCAGTAAACAAAACCACAAATGCTACATGGCTTATATTTGTTTTGAATTTTTTTTATTTATAGACCATTTAGAGAATAAAACTTCACTCGATCATCTCTTTCCATGTGCAGAATGATCTCAGAATAACAGGACTAAACTAGTACATTTGGACAGAGTATTTTGGGGCGTATATGAGCTACATATAATCATGAATGAGGGGATTGGAATGAAAACGAGTTGCCAGTTTATCAGATCCACTCATCATTAGCTAGCCAAACTCACTAAAATGCTAGCTCATGTTATGCTAATTATACAGTGTAATCCAGTAAACACGTTCACGATGTTATGCTAACTGTTATATCAGTGAATTCATTAGCAAGATAGCTAGTTAACTTTAATTGAGTTCCTTCATTCTAAGTTTGCTAGCAAGTTAGTTAGCATGTTAAAGGTAATGTTAAAGGCTTAATGGATGTAGTGTAAAGGTTTAAAATTTGCCAGATTAATACAGATTACATTTATTGTGATGCTCACACGAGTGTGTGTAGCCTATATCAAGGATTTTTACGAGTAAAACAGACGAACACAGAAACTCATTTCTTCCTGTTTGAGTATCTTTTGTGTTAAACGTGGCTCAGAGCCTGAGCTCCATCAGCCTCTCACTCCTGACCTTTATTTTTACCTACAGTTGATTAAAAGGGAGTTAAAAAGACAAGCATAAGTAAACAATGCTCTGATCTTTAGGGGAAAAGACACACATTTTACACAAATCCCTCAAAATGCTAAGAGAAAATTAGCTCAACATTACTAAAAACAAACAAACAAACAAAAAACAGCAAAGATATTAGCTAAATGTAGTGTTGCTGCTTGTATTCATTTTGTCATCAGTCATCTTTTAGCTTTATAAGCCTCTTATGTATTATTAGTTTTATTTGTAGTAGTAGTACTGAGTGACACACAGTAGTTTCTCAAAATGGTGGAACCACAGAGATTTACGTAGCAGCTGGTGCTAAGTGTAAACACAGTGTAATTTTAGCTGTACAGAGTCTTTTTCTTTTTTTCTTAAGTTATTTACCAACACATCTGAGGTAAATGTTGATGTTCCAGATCAGTTTGTCTCATTTGTACAGTCTCTAACTTTTTACATTGTCTTTAAATAAAGACTGCTAGCTAAATCATTTGCCTCAGTACTCGGCTAGCTTGGCTTCCCTGTTGCCTGGTTGCCTAGCAACAGTGCTGTCTTGACTTTGCTTACTTGAAGCAGCATTTTTGTGTGGATATTATAAATCCATAGATACTTATTGTTTAGCAGAACAATAAAATAAGTCCAGCCTTTTTCTTAATTTTATATTTATATTTTATATTTAATTCTGTTTCTGTGATTTTATTGTCTGTATAAAGTTTACCAGATAACTAGCATTTTTCAGAAATTTGCTTCATGTATATACTTAAAATATTAAACCCTGGATTACAGAAGTGAAACCTTCCCATCTGCGTGAAAACTGGAGAAACGGAGGGATATTTATGTTCCCTCTGTGATGGCGTCACGCTCTGATTACGCACGTCTTGCGTCTTGCATTCCAATTGCGATGTTTTTTCCTATTTCACTCATTTATTTGGTAGATGACAGAAGTGCTGCGGTTTGCTCAGTGTGAAGTCGAGCAAGCTTGTGAGTCACGAAGATAATCAGGATCAGTCCTGGGACGTGAAGTGGAACTGATGTGTTCGGAAAACGACAAATCCCTAATGGCTTCCTGTTTCTTATATACGCTCACTACGTAGAGAGCGACATAACGGCGGCGGCGTCTCTACATGGTGTTTGAACCCAATTAGAGATTCAGACACATAAAAAGCCAAAATGTTTAAGCAGAAAGTAGACCATAAACAATTCATTTGTAAATAGACTTGACAGACTACATAAACATTATGGAAACTGAAACAGTGGTTCTGAAAGTTTTTAGCACAGACATCAGCAACGGAAAAACAGAAGCAGATGGAATTCGCTGTGTTTCTATTATTTTGTCCGTGCTCTTTTTGTTTTAAAGCTCTGACTTCATGAATTTGTCAGAATCCATGCACCAACTGCCAAAAAAAAAGGAAATCCAGTTTGACTAAACAAACTCAGAAATCCAACTCTAATCAGTTTTGAAACCGTGTATGAAAGTGGCTTGAAAACAGTTCAAAAGTCAGATCTGATGCTTTTTTTCCCATTTCAGACTGCAGAAAATCTTTCCTGCTCAAATCAGATATTCCAAAAAAGTGTTAAATCTTTTACCTTATGTCTGGACTCAAATCAGCCCAAACCAGAAATAAACCAGGTTCACTCTGTGGTGTGTGAATGGAGCCTGAATGCATGTGGTTCAAATCTGATCAGGATCCAATCCAGGTACAAAATGCATCAAAGTACAGAATGTAGCTGTAATAAAGATTTTCTCCACATGGTTTCAGATCAGAATTCAGAACTGTTCAGTCCAAAAGAATTCAGACTTTTGGGGTCTAAATTTCTCATTTGTGCCCTCCTGCCATAAAAAAAGCTGTGCTGTTACTATGACAACCAATGTGGAGCACATTGACTACAGTGTAAACAGACAAATCTGATTCGGTTATTAGAGTTTAAACACAGCTAATACATCTCAGACCTGCTGAAGTGATTCGGATTTAATGTTTGAAAATCGTACTGGATTTTTTCCTGCATGTTTAATAACCCAGTTAATCCTGATGCGGTTATAATACGAATCGAATCTTAAGACGCGTGAAACGAGTCTGTGTTTCGCACCAGGCTGTGAAGCATTACTGATGGTTTCGAATAATGGAGTAAAATGATATAAGTTTATTTATATTTCTGATGTAATTGCTGAACAGGAGATTCGAGTGGAGAGTTTGTCTCTATCTCTCTCCATGCTGGTGGATCTCACTGTGCTATTGGATGGTGTGTGTGTGTGTGTGTGTGTGTGTGTGTGTGTGTGTGTGTGTGTGTGTGTGTGTGTGTGCACCTGCATGCCCACAGTCCTCTTATTCCTGTCATATGGCTGATAGCGGTGTCTCCTCTCCTCTCCGGTGTGACTCCGTCTGGGTTCCTTTTGATGTCTTTCCCCCGTGTAGGAACCACACTGGGAGAGCAGAACCGATCCAATCTGTGACTCCTACACACACACTATACACAGCATCGGATCGGGCTTGGGGCCCTGGATGCTCACGCTGAGTTGACCTTTCTGAGAGAAAGAGACAGCATGCTCTCCAGAAAAAAAGACCCGGGGCATTTAGCTCCCGCAGGACGCCTGCTGCTTCCTGTTTGCGTGTTGTTGCAGCGGTTTAGCAGGAAAGCAGGAGCTCGGCTCTCCTGTGCACTTTACTTAAGAGATTAACACAAACAATGAGCAGCAGGTTTGCATCTGTACCACTAAAGAGACACTTTAATCACCTGCAGCTACATCGCTGAAACTAAACACAGAGGGAACACGAGATCTGGGAGGCGTCCAAAATTAAATTACAAACATTTATCATGTCTTAAAGCATGCCAGATAATCTGTTTACATTCAAAATTATCCCTTAATATCCTAATTTCACAGAGAAAAAGGATATTAAATTAAATTTGATTATTTTAATCATAAACTTATTTAAACATACAGCATAAACACTACTCTGTTAACTTCTATGGCTTGACATTAATAATATACCGTATTTATTAATTCCAAAAATTCATACGTAATGTTAGCTATCTCGCTTCTACTACTTGAGCTGCTACGTTAATGTTAGCTAGCTAATGTTAGCCAGATATCTGGCCAATGTTGCTAAACTGTTCTATTGTATTATTAAATACATGCTAATCACTACATCACATCACAGAAGATTAAACAAAAAAAGGCTAGTAGTCGCATCTGTTTTAACCAATTACCGTTCAAGAAATTAAATCTCATTTCAGTTGTCACATGATCTCACTTTTACCAAACAGCCAATCAGAATAAAGTATTTAGCCTCTACAAGGCGAACAACAAGCTCGGGGTGGATAATCAGCAGCTCCGGGAAACAAACTGTCTCACTTTCTCTAAGTTCTAACTCTTGATATCATCATGGCTTTCATTATGTTTGCAAAATGATGTCACATCTCACAGACACACACACACACACACACACACACACACACACACACGCTCAGAGGGATCGTAATTAGGTCGTAATGAGCTGTTTGGTTCGTTTGCTCCTCTCAAACACCTGGATTCCCTCCATCAATCTGCTTTACACATACAGGACACGTTAATTCAGTGAAGAAGCGACAGCGTGGCTGCGCCGACGCCTCGAACACCCCTCACACTCCTCACACTCACTGCGCTTATGAGAGCAAATCAGGAACTGGTCTGATAGTAAATTATTTCATCCTTTATGGCATTTTATCATTTATAAATGACACTAGGGGAAAAAAACACTTTTAAAAAAGGCATCATTTACTGAACAATAACTCTGATTGATATATATAATCCTTTTAACCATTGACATTCGTCATGTTAGCACCATTTGTAAGCGTGTGATTGGTGCACAAAAATGTTAGAATGTATTTGTCGTCTCAGAAGAGTTAATATGACCAAAGAGAAGCCTGTAGACTGTAAAATGGACTGTAAAATGGTCCGAGTACAGAGCCCTGAGGGACGCCTATGTGGTAAAGGAGATGTGTGTGTGTTCATGGTAATGAAGTTTTGTCCATCAGAGAGATCCGAGGTGATCGAAGAGAGAGCTGGACTGCAGTCGAACACAAACGCTTTCTCAGGCCCTGTCCGCACTTATATAAATATTTTTTGAGAATATCGTTCGAAAACATCGACAATGCAAAAAACGATTTTAAAAACCATTCACACCAGCACTACAGCCCAGTAGGAGGCAATATCGTGTCACAAACTGCTACGTCAAGAGCTGCGTATTGAGGAGGAAAGAAGATGAAAGTTTGGTCAGGTTCAAGGTTCAAGGTCTTATTCGAAATCTCTGCTCTCGGTGTGGCTCGTAGAGACGAAGCGGTGAATTCAGGAGCAGTGAAGTGTGGATCATATTCTGGTGCCTCCTCAAAGAGAAATGAAATTAAACACGTTACCAGATAAGAAATTACCGAGTGCAAAGTAACGACCTGATCAACGGAGTAACATACGCAAAAAACACACACAACAACTCACACAAACAGGCATGCATGTTTTTGTGCGGACAAAAAACAAAACAGAGGAAAAAAATGTTTTAAAAAGAACATCAGTACACATGAGGACCGCAGTCATAACGACTCTCACAATGTCCTCGTAAAAGCCGTCTCTGTGCTTTAGAGGAGCCTGAGAGGTGACCACGGAACTGCTGATCTTATTTATCCAAAACGTCAAAAGTAGCCAAACTGGAGGTGAAAACTGCAGACCTGGCAACCACGTCACAGCAAGAGTAAGAGGTGAAAATATAAAATATAATTCAATTAAAAAAAGAAACAAAATGAGCAAAATAATATGTGTACTATACACAGTATATTGTATGTGTGTGATTAATGAATCTTTCTTCAGTTGTCTCAGGATGTAATTACACTTTACAGCCTCTAAAGCAGGACGTTTATATTCATGCTCTATGACTGCGTGTCGTTTTTGTCGGATAAATGGACAGGAGCGTATCGGCTTTCTTACTCTCCCTTCACTCCGTCCAGAGAGATTTTATAACCGCCATCTGCACCATCATAAAACTCATATCCTCCTTTTTTATGATAAAGTTTTTGCTGCACCTTAATGGTGAGGTGTGTAACATTACTGCACATAGAATACTGACACTTCGCCCCATCATTAATAAACAGCGCTGCTGAGTGCTGCGCTCTGATTGGTCAGAAGGTGTTGATTAGTTCTCTATAACAGCAGCTCTGACAGTAGCGCAGGTTTATATTAATGCACTCGTTCTGATACGTTATTGTTTCTATAGCAACGGCTCATTCACAGGGACGCGTACAGCGGATGATGTCAAAAATGTTGATGTCAATTTTTCTTGAAGTTTAGTTAACATTTATGGAAGGAGTCTCCAGTTTCAGAGGTAAAGCTGTAAGTTTTCCGTCAGCTTCAGGGACAGGGTTGTTTATGCTTTTATTCTGGTTTCTCGGTAACATACGTAACAAGCTGCATTTTTTTTATTTATTTTTGTTTTATTAACTTTAAGAGAGAGAATAAAGAGAGGCTGGTGAGGGAACGACTGTTTATAGCTGCTATAACGTAAGTGACAACAGGAACTAACTCGTTTCGCAAACATTAAACGTAACTATAAACTGAAAAAGGCTGAATTTGTTGTTCTTTAATAAATACAAAAACACTAATCATTGGCAAATTGAGAACTGAAACATTGAGAACTGCTGTTAGAGGAAAATAATCAACATTCGGTGTTGACAGTAACTCCACTTCCTATGATAGCACGCTGTTGTGTTTAATTCCTTACTTTAAAAACTCCGTAGCAGAAAGTACACATCGTTACAGACAGAAGTTAAGTGTCTTTACCTGAAGTGGAGTCGATCAGGTGCGATGTTTTCGGTGTTTGAAGTCTGCTCGATGTTTTCTCTTGATGCCGTAGCGAAGAAAGACACGAAGCGCCTGCTGCAATACGTCTGCGTTTGGCCATTAACAGTTGAACCACTGACACTGAATGCTATTCGTCATGCTAGCTTTACATTTCCCACGGTCACGTCTCAAACTAGAAGGTGACCGAGGTTCTGCAGTCGCTGCTCCTCGCCTGTGGAACCAGATGCTACTTCACAATAAAAGCAGAATCCATTTCTGCTTCTAAACCTAGGTTCATGACACACTTTTATTCTCTGGTCTCCTCGGCCCACTAACCTTCCACCCCGTCACGTCTGTAACTCTGTGCTTGTCTGCCAGTCGTTGTTGCTGTTAGTATGTTTCTCTCTATGTATTTTTATAATATGTTATAATAGCTCTTTTGTACAGCACAGCGCTCTAGAAATAAAATTCACTTACTTACTCTTAACAAGCACGTGTCTCAAAGTCAGCTAAATTCAATTCAATTCGTAATGTGACGAATTATAACGACCAAAGAGAAGAATGAATAAGGGGGCCAAAAAAAAACGGAACTAACTCAGATGATAACAGTTCCACTTATAAATAAATAAATACTATTGTATTAACGTGAACGTGTGATGATGCATGAAGGTTTAGTGCACAATGCTGAACTGGAGGCTACACGGCACGCTTCCTGTACTTGTAGCTCCAGCGCAGAAGTAAAACACGCCGACGCCGACGTTTAGGACTGAGAGACGTTACTGAGAGCGCTGTACTGAATTTATCAGCGTGGAATCGCACGTCGCTGCTCGGAGTTGGAGATGCTGCTCTCTGAAGGACGTCAGGCTGAGTGTAAATAATAAATAAGCGCATCTGCCGGTTCCTGTTTTGCAGCCTGCTCTTGTGTCTCGTTAAGTCAGCGAGCTGGAGTTCGGAGTTACGTTCTGCTCATTGTCGAGTCACGCCGGAGAGCACGCGGGCCTGATCAATAATGCACGGCGGCGGCCCGGAGCTGTAAACCCGCACACGTGCTTCAGACGGCTGGGTGCTCGCGCTCTGCTCGCGCTCCTCTGGAACAGCGTCCTCCAGGGGGCTGCATGGAATTAATGAGACCACACGTTTATTCTTGCCTGCGAGTGTGAATCACACACACCTTCAAATCTGGAAGCATCTAATGAACACCTTTTCATGGAAGACGGACTTCATATCACTTAATCAAAATCAATCAGCATTTAAAAAAAAAAAAAAAAAAAAAAAAAAAAAAAAAAAAAATTTTATTACAAAAAAAAAAATTTTTAAAAAAATTAAAGATATAAAAAAAAACAACAGCATGTGTGTGGGTGTGGGTGTTGTTTGG
>JAKKZN010000021.1:503204-523533 GCA_033441825.1 Pangasius elongatus
TGTCTAAAAAGTTGTGATTCAAATCTGCTGATGTTGATGTATTTCCTTTGAAACAGGAAGTCAGATTGACTTGTGCTTAATATGGCTCAGGTGTGGAGGATTTCTCACCGCCGCCTTCACCCACTTTAACCAGGACGATATCCTAGATTAGAGCGTGTCTGGAGTTATGGTGTACGTGTTAGAGTCGAGGTCGAGTGTCAGCGTTGCCGATGGTGACGGAGAGCCGCAGGGTCGTCACCGGGAGACATGTGACGCGTCTGAGTTGGAGATAAAATGATATCACTGACTCTCACTGATGGTGACGGTGTATAAAGACGGAATCGTGTTCTCCATCAGTCTGAGGAAGCGACAATCCGACACTGAACAGCTCCAAGTCGGTTAAGCGCTCCTCTGAAAAAAGCCACAAAACTGCCAAATAACACAAACTCCGCCCACTTACACATGAATAAACTCCAACCTCTTATTCTCAGTTGGAAAAGGGAACAGTGTGCTGGAAGACACGCGGCCAAAAACACACAGATGAACCATTTTAGTGCTAATGAGCTGCTACTGTAGAGTAAGACACCCTCGGGGGCGGAGCATATACACTCTAGAAAGCATTTCATTGGACGAACACGAGAGTACCGAATTATAATCTGAGAATATCTCCAAAACTGGTGTTCATGATACTAAAGTATATGCTCATAAAACATGAAACATCAGTGACTGATTTAAACAGTGTTAAATGACGCTGTGGTTGTGGAGGAGAACGTTAGCTCCGTATCGCCGTGTGAACCGATGCGGTTCTCGCCTTCTCAAGGAGAAGCGTGATCGTGTCTCCTCACAGCGACAGAGCTGCTGCTGCACGAGCATCGCTTGAAAAATGTTCTCATTTCTGAGGTTTATAAAAGTGGAACCAGAATACATTTCTCTCAGCGTGATCAGTATGCCGTGCAGCTCGTCTCAAACCTGCGCCTGAGCTCCGTCTCGCAAGGAACAGGAGAGGTGATAGAAATGCAAAAACTCTCTTTATTCAGGATTTAAGCAGGAATTGTGGAGATGTTCTTCTCTGTAGCGGCTCTCAGGTAGAAAAGATTGATGTAGGTATATAAAAGTGTCAAAACCATGGAAAAGAAATACGACTAGGAAGGAAAACTACTGGAGGACACAGTGTAAAGAAATCTACAGATTTTACAGTAAATTATTGCTAATTAACGTGAAAAGTTACTGTAAAAATGACAAGAAAGAACTTTAAAACTAAAAAACAGGAAACAGGACCACAGTAATAACTACAGTAATAACAATTACATTTAACACATTTTACACATTAGGTTTTCTGTAAATGACTAAAAAAATAAAACTTGTCTTTGACTGTATATAAACAATAAAATCTTTTATTTAAAAGAAAAATAAAAACATGCACCAGCGTAATAAACTTTCCTTTAATAAAACAATTCAAATAGAAACAGGGATTTTAAGAAGATTTAAGGTTCTAAGGTTTATGCATTCGTCACTTGAACCTCTGTAGAACTCTATTATACAGAAAACTTGTTTCCTGATCAGAAAGCGTTCCACGTAGACCATTTAACAAGGCTAAGAACCGTTAATTATGGAAAAGGCTTAAAGAACCCCTGAAGGTGATCACATAACGAGTACTCGACTAGCGGTGACTCAGATCTCTGGATATTTTTCATGGATGATTTTCAACCTTTTATGATCATTTAAAAAAAAAAATCATCATAATTTAATCCAAATTTATGCATAACCTAATTTTAAATCTCTCAATATTCATCATCATCTTGCTAAAAAGCTTTAATTCCTATTTGCTAATGTTGTGCAGTTCATGTGTAGACGGTTCTTTCTTTAGCTGATGTAATGATTCATACTGAAACATTCACTTTATTTAAGGAAAAAACATCCACAAAACTGACAAAAAAAAAAGAAAATAAAAAATGGGTAAAAAATCCATAAAATAATACGATGTGGGTAAACGATGCGAAAGTCTGCGGACTGGGTTTTTAAGTGAGATCCATTAGATCAAAAAAAATAAAAAAGAAAGAACAAAAAAAGAAAAAAAATGTATACGCAAATTAGCAAAGATTTAATTAAATTATTAGCTAATTTCTAAAAGAAAATTGTAAATACAAAAATATTGTGTGTATATATATATATGTGTGTGTGTGTGTGTGTGTGTGTGTGTGCGTGTGTGTATGGTAATTGCAATTCTAATTAATAGAATGAAGTAACAGTAAAAGGAAAAAAACTCTATTAGGGTTGTTCTTAGTGATCTAGTTCCAGCTGAGTGAGTAAATAAAGTAAATCACCTCATCAGCAGGAGCGGATGCGGTCTTTCTCTCCTGTTCTCGGGTGTGTTTGCTGTTTTGCCCTCGAGTCGGCGTGTATCCGCTTCCTCACGTCTGCCCTGAAGCATCATGGGTAAGGCAGATGCTGCCATCAAGAGGTACAGAGGAAAGCGTTAAATATTAAACAGCAGCGAGCAGAAGAGCTTCTGAAACATCGAGCTGCATAATCCAGAGCAGTTAACCGAGAGCTTCAGAGAGATTCGCCTCATTCCTGCGGTTTTAAAGAGATAAAGAAGCAAAAAGTGTCAAAAATTAATAGTTAATTCATTACTGACTGTACATTCCTTTAGTATTTGTACTTTTAAACTATAATTTTCTAACACAATTATTATTATTATTATTATTATTATTATTATTATTATTATTATTAATTGGATGTGAAGAATTAAAATACAACGAGAGAATGAGTTGTCTTTTTATTTATTTCATACTTGTTCTTAATATTGCTATTTAATTTTTAAAATTTTTAATTATTAATTTAAGTTATTGTTATCATCTTGTTTTTTTAATATACTACATATAAATATTTTAATATACTTCATTTAAAATCCATGAAAGCAGATATAGAAATAAATTATTACTTAATTTATTTAATTAAAAACTATTTAGCCGAAATTGAAACGTCCATCATGTCCCTCTGCTCGAGTGTGAGCTTGTAATATGAAGTTTGTTTCTTTAGCTTTGTACTGGAGCTACGCTAACGGCTAACGGCTTCTGAATCATCACACACTCACATCAACGCCAAACACACACCATTTGTGGAGAAACAGTCCCATAAAACAGCACAGTAAGTTTGTATTAAAAACATATTTACAAAATGTGAACTTGTGGAACCGTAGAACACACACACACACACACACACACACACACACCCACACACACACACACATTTAGCGCACCATGCTAAACTGGAGGCTATAAGATTTGTTAGCTACATTAGCCTTGTAGCTCTAGTGTTAGATTGGACATGTTGAACGTGTCTCGGCTGATCAACAAATAAAAGTAAAATCCTCATTTTGTAGCGGTGACTCGAGGCGTCCCTCAGGGCTCTGTACTCGGGCCGCTGCTGTTTACACTCGACAGGCTTCTGGTTGGTCGTATAATCCACCGTCACACTACGGATGAATTTTAACATTTGGGAAATGTGATTTTTTTAAATGTTAAAAGCCAAAAATGTGGCTGAAATGACAAATGGTTCAATTATTTAAGCTCGAGGCTATAAACTGTTGGCCATTATGACTTCAGACAGGACTAATCTCAGCTGAGCTCCATTTTCATCAGTACTGTTTATCTTGCTAACAGTTATAAGATGATAATAACACGTGTAATGGATTTTAAAATAAATGTCGTAATTATAATGTGATAAAATGAAGGAGAGGGCCCGGGGGATAATGAGACGCAACGCTGAGTGACTGATTGGAGGTCGGTGTGTGGAGGAAGTGCGTTGGGGTCAGAGCTGCTGCCGTTGGCGTGGGTTCAACTGCCGTCAGAAAGCAAAACACGTCAATCAGAGCCGGAGAGTTCGAGCCAGCGCTCCACTGGCATCCTGGAGGAGCGGAGAAGGGTCGCGTTTCAATCCGGCCGCACTCCCACCGAGTGGCATGTGGGATTAATCTCGGCGCGTTTCAGCGGAGATGTGCACGAGAGCTGGGCCTCGGAAAGACAAAAACTCCAAACACAGCCACCTCGAGGATCTCGATGAAACCTGAAAGCCTCGAAGAGGAAGAGTGCATGAATAAAACAAAACAAAAAAATCAATAATAAAGAAAGAAAAACAGGATGAAACCAGGGCTGATGTAGATCCTCTGGAGAAAAATGAAAAAGAAGCAATTTTTTGTTATGCATACATTAATACAAAACCACACACACACACACACACACACACACACACACACACTGCAAAAAAATGAAATCTTAGCAAGTGAAAATATCTCAAATATATTCAGATTTATGTAGCATTTCCTATTGTAAGCTTATAATTAATCAAATATAAGTTAATTTTCTTGTTTTTGGCAGATATTTTTGCTTAATTTAAGCATTTATTTCTAGAAAGAAGTGAAATTATCTGCCCGTAGAGTTTAATAAATGTATATTTGGTTAATTGTAAAATAAATCTGACTACATTTGAGATATTTTCTCTTATTAAGATGTCAGTCTTTTGAAGTGCAGGAAGAGAAAATGCTTCTAAAATGCGAAAGTCGAGATGTTTCTGAGGCGAAGAAGAAGGGAAGAGGCCAAAGGGGGTCTTTATTTTCCTTCTGCTCAGCTGAACCTCGCTGTTTCCCTCAGGTCCCCACACACACACACACACACACACACACACACACACACACACACGCACACAGGGTTCTGCTGTGTTCGCTCTTTCCTCGATAATCAGGACGTGAGCGTTATGAACTGAGCCAGACTTCCCTGAAGCGAGGCGGATTTTGGCTTCTTCCACACGGACCCTGTTTTTTTTTCCCGTGTCCTCTGTAAAACGCTCCCTCGCTATTCAGACTTGATGAGGCTGGAATTAAAATGCTGAAAACAGTTTGTTTAGCACATAATAAACCCCAAGACAAAAAAAGTGAAGAGCTTACTCCGCTGAACGCTTGCTATAATGAAGTGATTAAACCTGAACTCCTGCATTCATCAAACTTTATTGTCATTTCAAAAGAAAAAGTGTTTTATTCCTCTTGCACCACAGCAGTTTGCCAAGAGGTGAAATGTTTTACTAATTAAAGAATGATGAGTATCCATTTACTGTGTATTTTTATCCATTTATTGTTCCCTCACTAACCTGTCCCTTTACCTCTCTCTCGAAGTTAATCAGAAAAAATTAATCGCAGCTTGTCATGTTACTGAGGAGCGTAAACTCCTCTGACACTGGAGACTCCTTCCGTAACTGTTACATAAACACCTCCTTACTTTTAAGAAAACTTCAACCTGTCTTCATCCTTTAACATTTTTTAATGTGTTTATTATCAGTGGAGCATCCTTTGTACACGTCCCCGTGAATGAGCAGTTGCTATAGAAACGATGACGTATCAGAACGAGCGTGTTAGCATTAATATAAACTACTGTCAGAGCTGCTGTTACAGAAAATTAATCAACACCTTCTGACCAATCACAATCCAGAATTCAAGAAGAAACAAGCTTTTAAATGTTAGCGAAGTATTTCAGCCTGTAGCAGCTAAGAGTGAAAATCTCATTAGAGTCTATATTTACATACACGGTGAGAGCACCATGCTAACCTGGTGGCTATAAGCTTCCCTTAATTGTTAGCAAAATTAGCCTCGTAGCTCCAGCGCACAACTAAAGAAGCAAACAGAAATCAGGTAATAAACGCTGAGCGTGTTGGTTTAACCATTTGACTAGCCGGCCGCTCGCTAGGCCACAATGGCGCAGTTTATAATCATCTCTCCTTTTTAAATCAGCTGCTTGATTTCATTTGACAGCTTTAATTTAAGCCAGGTGAGGATGAGGAGTGAGCTCGGCTGGGCTTGTGCCACTCTCTTGCGGTTTGGCTTCGATCCGACCGGGACAAAGCCGCTCTTTTACGGCCGTCACGGCTTCTGCGGCGGGAGAAAAGAGAGCAGGGGAAATCAAACACCTTCTCCAAACAGCAGAAAGGTCAGAGATGACGTGATTTGGGAAAGACGGTGGCCCCGTGAGCCGCTTTCGCTAAGTTGCGCGGACTATAAGTAGCCCGTGGCTTTGTTTACACGCATAAAACCCACTGCCTTATAAACACCGGGGCTGGGACGCAGCGTTAACCATGATACAGTGCTGTGTTTGTGTGTGTGTACAGTTTGGCTTCAGAGTCACGAAGGGGTAAAACACACACACACACACACACACACACACACACACACACACACACACACAGGGGTAAATAGTGCACTTTGTGTTTATCTTTGATCTCATTTTAGCGCAACGTTTGGTTTGTTATGCACGAGTGACGTGTGCATGCACAACAATGTGCTCAGGTTGTGTAATGTGTTTAATAAAACCTGAGGGAGAAAACAAACTAGAGTTAATGTTGTAAGTTCAATCTGATGATCTGCAGAAATTTAAATAAATAAATAACACACACTGCTGGGAAGCTGGTCTAATTGTGCTGGCTGGTGCAGACAAAAATCGCACATCGTACAAAAATCCTTTTTGAGAGTGTCGTCTTAGATAATGTGCATAATGTGACGTTTAGCGCCACTGCGACCGACGACGTTCACACACACAGCGGCTCGCCCCAGCAAAGCGACCGGAGACGTTTCATTTTCGATGACAGCTGACGACTTCCGGCGACATGAGCGACAGCGACCGTCAGCGACTAGATGTGGGCGTGTCCAGCGACGGCACGAAGTTAAGAAAAGTTTAACTTTATGCAAATTTGGAGCGACTTGCTGCGGTGACTACCAATGGGAGAGAAGACAGTAGAGTGCACGTGATCCGTGGCTTTAAACGCGCTAAGACCATAAGCTAAGCTAATTATAGCTGAGCAGATAGACGGCTGCTTTGGCAAAGAGCGCACGCTGCTTCTTCATCTCGTACGATATGATGCATAAATACACTGAGGGTGAATTTTATATACAAACGCTCTCCCTCCAGAATGTTTCATTTTAGCGGCAAGAAAACTGATTTGTTGTCAAAACTGGAGTGCTAGCTGCGCCACTGATTAATGTTACTATGGTAACCAGTAGTAGGAACGCCTGCTGGCAACTTCGTAGTACAGCGACTGGCAGCGATGCACAGAAAATATCTCCTCATTACCTCGACTCACTTCCGCACGACTTTCACGCTGACGAGCTGATTTCCGGATGATTGATGATGTGAGCAGACGACGTGGTCACGTTCTTTAATCGCAGGTGTATCGTTAGAGGATCTTCGTTGTATAACCTGAAACGGAGAGAGAACACACTCACTCACACACTGTTACAGAATTTACTGGGATGCGGTACAGTGTGATGAGTAATAATCTTAAAAGACTGCTGAATTCATCACAGAATTTTTATTTGTTTAAAAGGAATAGTCCAGCGTTCCTCAGGGAAACCAGGCTGATTCCCATGACATGATGGAAACCGTTAGAGAAATCTGCAGGGCTTTTCTTTCTCTCAGCAGGAGAACGAGGCCAGTGGAGGGCAGTGTGTACAAAGACATGAACGTTCCTGCATTTTCCACAGAGAGCTGGTTTAATATCTGTGTGTGGGATGCGTATATATTTATTTATCGATTGATTTATTTTAATTTTTCTGATTATATATATTTGTGTGTGCTGTAAGTGAGTTTGCATCATACGCCTGCTTCTTCCTCCTCATCAGTCCTCTGTATAAATCAAACTCTCCTCAGTTCCTCAGAGTCGGAAAGTCAGAGCTGTGATTTTAGGCAGCACACCGTGCACTCATAATAAAGCAAATTTTATGATTTAATTACGTTTATAAATATTACTCTGGAAATAGGCATGCATGTGGTGTGTGTGTGTGTGTGTGTGTGTGTGTGTGTGTGTGTGTGTGTGTGTGTGTGTGTGTGTATCTGTGTGTGTACTGTGCTGGGGTCAGCGACAGGTGGGCACCGGGGGTTCGTGCCAGGTTTCAGGACGCCGTTTTTAGCCTGGTGGAAAATTTTGCAAAGGTTTTTCAGGAGCATTGAAGGGGGCAGTTTGGGGAAACCTCTGGCTAAGAGAGATTGAGAGAGAGGGAGAGAGAGAGAGAGAGAGAGAGAGAGAGAGAGAGGGAGAGAGTGTGAGAGAGAGAGAGAATGTGTACTTTTACTGTACAGGTTTATTACATGTCACACTGTATGAGAAAATGCCTATAAAACTTCGGCCGAGTTCCTCAGCAAACTCCGTGAGCAGGTGAACATACTGTAGATACATTTCTCATTACACCACGCTGCTGCTGAGTGCTGCGCTCTGATTGGTCAGAAGGTGTTGATTAGTTCTCTATAGCAGCAGCTCTGACAGTAGCGCAGGTTTATATTAATGCACTCGTTCTGATACGTTATCGTTTCTATAGTAACAGCTCATTCACAGGGGCGTGTACAGCAGACATCTGGAAGGAGCTGTTTATGTTACATTTAAGGAAGGAGTCTCCAGTGTCAGTGTTTTGTAAAGCTGTAACTTTAAGTTTTCTGACGTCTTCAGGACAGAGTTTACACTTCCGTGCAGTTTCTCAGTAATGTGTATGACAAGCTGCTTTTTTTTGTTGAGAGAGAATAAAGAGCGGCCGGTGAGGGAACGAGTGCTTATAGCTGCTATAACATAAGCGATAACAGGAACTAACTCTTTTCACAGATGTTCCACAACATTATATGTAACTAAAAATGGATAAAAAGTAAGACCTGTAGTTCTTTAATAAGTAAAAAGAATTGTCCCCATTGGTAAATTGCTGTGGTGTGAGAGGAATAAAACGCCTGGGGACGTGATTTTATAGAAAAATAATAAACTTTGCGTTATTCTCTCAAAAAAACTAAACGCAGCTTGTTGTGTCACTGAGAAACCGCAAAGAAGCGTCAGCTCCTCTGTCCAGAAGCTTTACCTCTGACTGTTACAAAGCACTGACACTGGAGACTCCTTCCATCAATGTTGCATAAAAATCTCCTTACAGAAAACTTAAAGTGACAGCTTTACCTCTGACTTTTACAAATGTCTCCAACACTTTTTTATGACTATTTCTTCTTTTATTACTAGTTCCTGTGAATGAGCTGTTGCTATAGAAACGATAACATATTAGAACGAGCGCTTTAATTATAAATAAACCTGCGATTTGCAGCTGCATTACTGTCAGAGCTGCTGTTCTAGAGAATTAATCAACACCTTCTGATTTGAGAATTGAGGCCTGCTTGTGGTAAAGTAAGGCCAGTACCATGCTGGTCAGGCAGAGTGATGGCGTATCGTGGGCCTGATGTGATGAGGTGTGTGCTGTAGGTCAGTTTTGGACTGAAAGTGTTCCGACTGTAAGATGCGGTCTCGTTACGGAGAAGTTTTGGGTTTTGGCTGCCAGATCCAGATGAGTTCATCGCTGTATGTAGGCCAGATAAAAATATATACGCAGCACTGGGCCACTACGCCTCTGTGATCTGGGGTTAAGTGACTTTAACTCATGACCAAAGAATTCTTTTAGGATTTGTGATTTTTTGCCAGCGACAGCGTTCTCCAAGCAAATAACTGTGAAGTGCAAACCTACAGAGAATGAGAAACTAATTCAATTTGATTAATATCTCCCAAATACTGCTCCCTCGCTAGTAAGCAGACGTTTCAGAGCCATAAGCGAGATACACATGCGGTATAATCACAGATCACCTGAACGGGAGACGGCGCTAAAATTACTCCCGAAACATCTAGTCTCGGTTTTTACAGCGACTCGTTTCCTGCTGTTCCTCCTCCTCACGGGAACCCGTCTCATTTTCACCAGGTTTAGGTTGTGGTTGAAGTTTTTTTAAAAAACCCATCCTCATATAGACATGCTATTTGTGTGGCGATGGTGAGTGTGTGAACATTTATAACCCGTTATCATTAAGAAACCCGGCAGCGCGAGGAGAAGCCCACCGCATGTCAGGATCGTGTTCATTAAAGCTCGGCGTGGGAGCGAAGGAAAATAAAGCTTACACGAAGGTAGTCATTGCTGACCCGCATATACATCACACACACACACACACACACACACACACACACACACACACACACACACACACACACACACAGGACTCTATATGAATGCACACACCATGCGGTCTATACGTATTTCCAGCTGCAGGCAAAAGAGGAAAAAATGTCAAACACATGTTGGTCAGCATGGAGTCAGAAACACATCATTTCAGGGGTGCGACATGCTAAGATCAACAATGACTCAGAATAACAGCACATTACAATAGGTTAGCACGCGCTACACACTGGGCTGGACTGGACTGGACTGGATTGACCTGGACTGGATTGGATTGAAATGGACTGTACTGGATTGGACTAGACTGGGTTGGATTGGACTGGTATGTGAGAACTCTGATAACTGCACTATTGTAGGCTATTCAACAGCTAGCTAACCCTACGTCCACACTAGCATGTGACAAAGCGACAGTTTATTTTCTGCGTGCGTGCGACACAGAGCCACGATTTCAATTCTCGATTCTATGCTAATTAGGTGTGACGCGGTAAAGCGATTGAACGATTCCTCAGAGCAATCCTACAGAGCGTGTGGTCCGACTTTTTTTTTCAGTTCCCCGCTCACAACTTTAGTTCCTACCCAGGATTAGTTCCTATTTACTGTTTGATGCTCAAAAATGAAAGAAAAAAAGTGTGGTTTCATCTCATCCTGTCATACACGGCCTCTCATTATCATTAAACGTGTAAACGAACTTCCACTTTTCCAATTTCCTCACAAGTCCGGGCGAAATCGGTGTTCTAAGTGTGAAGCCATATTAAGTAGCACTAAACCTAAACATACATTACACAAACATTCATTCTCAAAGAATACACAGAGATGAACACTAGCATTATGATAAATAAGCTAGCCCCCAAATTAGCATTATAGTAAACAAGATAAAACACAAACTAGCATTATAGTAAACAGGCTAATCACAAATTAACATAGTAAACATGCTAAAACTAACTAGCATTATAGTAAACAGGCTAAAACACAAACTAGCATTATAGTAGACTAGCATGTAACTCAGAATGTAACCATGGTAACTGTGATGCTTGAAGTAGAAGGTCCACCCGCTCGGCAGTGACCTGAACTACGCTGTGGTAAAAAAACAGCAGAAGTGTGTGAAACCTGCATGTGTGAAGTGGGCTGATAGAGCTGTGTGTGTGTGTGTGTGTGTGTGTGTGTGTGTGTGTGTGTGTGTGTGTGTGTGTGTGTTCCCGTTGCTCCATGGTTTTGGAGTCATTTCCCGGCCGCGTGACCTGCGAGCTCACCTGTGTGTGAGTTTTGACACAGCTCTGATGCATGCCTCTTCTCTACGGAGACCTGGATCTTTCCTCAGGAAGAACAAACGCTCAGAAACATCTGGAGGTCCTTCACAAGCTGCTGCAGAATCACCTTCTTAAGCTTGAGAACCGAGCTGAGCGTTTTACACACACACACACACACACATAACACACACATAATACACACACACACACACACACACAATACACACACACGTTTGTCTTACTATACTTCTGAGGACCTTCCACTGGCATAACCCTGACCTTAAACTCAGGATATTCCTATCATTAATGGATAATTTGGTCCCCACCAACATAGAAAAACACACTCACACACACTCACACACACACACACACACACACACACACACACACACACACACACACACACACACACACANACACACACTCACACACACTCACACACACACACACACACACACACACACACACACACACACACACACACACACACACAAAACCTAGCAGTAGAGTACACAGGCTAATCACAAGATAGCATTATAGTAAACTCGTTACAAATAAAAAAAAAAATACAAATGTAGTTGAAATTAATTAATGTAACAAAGGGGAAAAAGAAATAATTTAAATAATTATTTTCTTTGAGTTTATATGAAAATTATGTCAGTAAAAAAAAAAAAAGCAAAAAGAAGCTAAGCTTTATAAAGCCTCTTTGGATAAAGTCATATTCAATTTAGAATTATGAAATTAGTCCAGAATTAAGATGAAAGAAAATATAATAATAATAATAATAATAATAATAATAATAATAATAATACTGCTTAAGATTTCATTTTAGAAAAAGCCCATATTGGAGCTCAGCAGGAAGAGAGCTCTGATACACACACACACACACTCACACACACTCACTCACAAACACACACACATACACATACACACACACACTCTCACACACATACACGCACACACACACAATCACAACGGCCGTCTTTGTGTGTGAGTGTTTTGAGGTGTGATCAGCTTTCAGTTTTTCATTCTGCAGCTCGGCCGAGTTCCAGAGTGAAATAAATAAAGCACAAAGCAGCTCAGTTTTACACACACACACACACACACACACACACACACACACACACACACACACACACACACACACACACAGAATCAGCTTTGATCATATTGACATTTATTTTAATGAAATAATAGCACACATCCCCTGCAGGTGGATTACTGGGGTTAGAGAATAAGGACTGAGTAAGTGATGCGTAGGCATGTGCTGATAATCGCTTAGACGCTTTATCGCAGTATTCAGACGGGATGGATTCCTATTCTGAGGATTTCATTTGACTTATTTTCGTGGGAAAACAAAAACAAGACCGAGTTTTTAACACCTTATGGAAATGGAATATATTGTACTATGATGTTAATCTTTTTTCCTAAACATGAATCCAATATATAAACATATCTTCTAATCTGTGCTCGTCTCTACGATATTGTGTTTTTCGTACTGCTGTCTTCACACCTTCTATTTACTTTTAAACATGAACGTATATACCGCGTATTAATAACGTATCATTAGTGTAGTATTAGCAAAGACAGGTTATACGTTTATTGCCATATAAAAACGTAAATATCTGCACATGCCTGGTGAAAGCGTAGCTTTATTCGGAACGGGAGAATAATAAATACTTATAGTAACGTTTCTGCGTCAGGTCGCTCATCCCCCTTTCTCACACACACACACACACACACACACACACACACACACACACACACACACACACACACACACACACACACANTCTCTCACACACACACACACACACACACACACACACACACACACACACACACACACACACACACACACACACACTCCTCTCGTGGGAAATTATCTGAATTTTTTCCATCGTGTTGAGCGATGTTTCTCCTGGCCTGCCAGGTTCGAACTCCGCTGCGGCAGCGATACGAGAAAAAAAAAAGTACAAAAATAGAACCTTCATTGACGTCGTAAAGTCGTAACCTCGCATAAGATAGGAAAAAAACTCAGGGGTGTTGATACGCTTTATATCCACCGAGTTGCCGTTTTTATCAGGTTCACCTACACTATCAGTGCACTGCGTACGATCTGTTGCTCTGCTCAGATGTATTGGCGCCCCTTTACACCATGTTCATTGATCAGAAGGGGGCAGCACTGAGCAGATAATATCCCCGTGGTGTTTATTTTTTTCTCCCACTGCAGCAGTGTACATACAAAGTGACCTTTATATGAGACTAGATACAGTGTAGGTGTACCTAATAAACTGGCAACCCATTTAGCATGTAATCGTAACCTTTATGTACAGATAGACGACTGTTACAAATTAAAAAAGAAGAAGAAGAACAAGAAGGAGAACTTAACAAAAAAAAAAAAAATAGAACAGTGTACAAAAGTCCAAAGAGGCCAAGCTAATTTTCTGGGTTTTTTTCTATCCCGTCATCATGAACTTATTTTTCTATCGATCCCGAAATTGTTTTATTGAGATAACAAACTGAACGATTTGACTCATAGATCAGAAAGTTTGATTTTACAATTTCGCCTCTTCGTTAGCCTGCCTTTAGAAAACAAATGTTTTAGCCAGGTACCCATACACTACACCTCGCTAACATGAGCTATTTAGAAGCTATCCCAGTCATGCTAGTTTGATTATCTTTTATTATTTGTCCACTCACCTTGAAATAATTTTTTTTAGCCATTCTGAGATCACAGAAGTTGTTATTTTAAGATATTAATATTATCTGAGACACCAGGAATGATTAGACTTTATCATTTTTACATCATCGCCATCGCCATCGCCAGTCTGTAGATTAGCTGGTGAAAAAGAAACATCACAACTTTTGAATTATGGTATGAATAATTTCTTTCCTTTCTAGTAGTAGATATTTGACACTAGTAGCTCTTCATGTTCAGCCAAAGTTACTTTACAAACTACTGTATTAAGTGCTAACTATACTGAAAAACTAGCTAATTGTATTGTTAGCTACACTATCAAGCTAACTGTTGTATAAACTAGCAACAAATTGATATGGTGTAAGTTCACTAGCATGCTAGCCAACATTTGGAAGGTTTGCTAGCAAGTTTCAGGCTTCATTTTACAGCTCAATGGCTAATGTGTGGCAGAAGGAGACTGAGATACAGCTACAAATATTCACTTCACAATAACGAGGAATCGTCAGATAAACCCTGGAAATCTGTGCTATCTAGCTAACGTTAAGACATTTTTTTTCTTTTGTTAAGGAAACGGGACAGAAAAAAACTAACGCCTGGCCTCTGTGTGTCCTTCCGCAGAAACATTTAGAGAAACATTTACAACATGATATTATACAGAACATGTACACAAAGCTGAAGTCCGCTGCTTCTCGATTAGCCATATGGTTGGCGTTAATGTCTGTTTTGTGTCCATTGAGAGATTTTTCAGCGCAGCATTGAGGGACGCTGTTATTGTTGGCCGTTCTGCTCCGCTACGGCGTGTGTCCTTGGACTGGGGCTTCAGATCACCGCAAAAACTCGGAACGCTTTTCCTCCTGTGGGATTCCGCAAGCTGGAGGGAGGAAGAAGAATAATGGCTGTTCATTTGGCTTCACACACACACACACACACACACACACATCATTTACATGTTTTATGACTCAAGTCACTAAACACACACGCTGGGTGGTCCTTTTATCCTCCTCAAACCTTTAAGCTTCGACTCGGCCGCGAATTAAATTAAATTAGATCAGCTGATTTAGTGTCCCACTGAAACCAGTATGACATCATCGGCACGCCGTTCCAGTTGTCCGCTGCATTACAGCGCTTTTTCCAGCCCTGACCTTAAAGAGTGCGTTAACATCACACTATCCCACTGCGCTGTGGTGATTAATTCTCTCTAACAGCAGCTCTGACAGTAGCGCAGGTTTATATTAATGCGCTTGTTCTAATACGTTATCGTCTCTATAGTAACAGCTCACTCACAGGGACGTGTACAGCGGACGCTCCGCTGATGATAAACGAATTTAAAAAATCGTTGATGTCATGATCGTTGAAGTTTTCTGTCTTTTATTTAACATTTATGGAAGGAGTCTCCAGTGTCAGCGCTTTGTAACAGTTAGAGGCGAAGCTGTAACTTTACGTTTTCCGAGTTTACGCTCCTTTGCGGTTTCTCAGTGACAGGAGTTACCTCTCTGATGTGATCCTGTTCTGGTACGAGCCGCCGTAGTGTCGCCTCTTGTCCACCGGCATGACGTCCAGATATCCACCCGATTCGTTCTGAATCACACCGGCGTGAATCGCAGCCCGACAGATACTGGAGCTCTGATTAAAATAACACACAGAGGGGAGAGAGACGTGTGGCCAGACAGAGAGAGATTTCAGTACTGGAGAGAAAACAACTGTTCTGAATGAACATTAACGTAAAGAGTGCGTCCTCAAAGCATACGCCACGACCCATGACCTCATTTCCCACTTCTACCTGATGTGCAGTACCACCGAGCCACATAAGATCCTGGTTGAAGTTTGCTAAAAGGCGTGTTGAAGTTCTCTGGTCTGATGAGACAGAGCTTGATCTTTTTAGCCTTGGTACAAACCTCTACATTTGCTGGAAACCCAACATTGCTCATCACCCTGAGAACACTATCTCCGCCCTGAAGCATGGTGGTGGTAGCACTCTATTGAGAGCTGCCTTCTTGGTTGCTTCTCTGATTAATGCCCCTTAAACCCTGATGGATACTTTTCCAGAACTTTCTCCCAGACTTGTTTTGATAGCTCCTTGGTGCTCATTTGGAGCTCGTTCTATTTGTTCTCTAAATCTGGGGCCTTCCATTTTTCCACCAGTTTTATGGGCTAGTATTACTGGTACAGATTGTATCACTACAAAATGTGTACCAAAAAATGTCTGTTTTTTTTTTTAAATTTTGTTTACTTTTCTTTCATTCGTACCTTCAGATGTTAGACACTGTGTAAATAAAGATAAAAATTATTTCCAATTAATTCCATATCAGTTCCAGGTGGAAGGTGGAAATGTTCGAGAGAAATAAATGCTAATTTTTATAATTTTTATACATCTTTTAAAAACTTTTCTCAAGTTAACACACACACAGAACTTACATCTGCGTAGTAACGCGTCCCGATCACACGGGCGTGGCTGTTGTACACGCAATTACGAGGACAATACAACCTGGAAAAGCAAACAGTTCATTTAAATGACAGAGAACAGGTCATTAATTACACGCATTACTGATTATCCGCTTATACGTGCGTGAATTATCTTTGGAAAGCCAAATAAAAGCTAATAACCTTGGACAATGTGTGACGGGCTTTTTGAAAGGACAGTATTCAGCCACCGTCATGTCACAGGATATCGCTTTTACTGCAGAAGAATATAAAATAGAAGATAAAATCCACAACAGCTTTTGTTTTGATGTTTATTGTATGCACTTGGTAGGTTATTAGTTATGCTAATGTGAAGGCTACTGACCTGGTACCTTTGTGACAGTGAAGGCATTAGCGCTCTGCTCTTTCCTGCAGAGGAAACAGACGAGAAATAAAAGTCAGAGCTCCGTTCTTTTCCTCTGTGTGTCAGCGAGTCGGTGTGATGGAGCTGAGCAGCTCCGAGACTTACGCCAGCGTCTGAACTCCGTTTTGGTGGGACTTGGTGAAACGTGTTCGTCTGCCCACTCTGGTGATGTCCAGCCAGCCTCCGTCATCGTCTATAATCCCGGCGTGCAAAGCGGCGCCACAGATACTGGATTGCTGAATAAAACATCATCATGATCTATAAATTTGTTTGTTACGTATTATTGTATTAACTACATTCATGTTTCTATCTTTTTTAACCAGTTGAGCTTAGTCTTAGTTGCTAAGTGGTGAAGCTTTCTCTGATAAGACAAGACATACGAAGCTAGGGCTGGGCAATATGCCGATATATCATTATTGTGATAAATTAGGTCATAATACACTTTTCTGAATTATTGTGTACATTGTGATATCTTTAACATTTATGAAGTTTTTTTTTAAATAACAGTTAAAAACTGTTGGTCTTTTCTCTCTCTCTTGATGTTAATAAGACAAACAATTCAGAGAAAACTTCATCATATCATTGATTACACACGTTTTTTAATCTGTTTATGTCTAACGTCCCTGTTACACGTTCCTGTGAATGAGCTGTTGCTATAGAAACGATAACGCATTCATGAACCTGTGATTTGCTGCTGCGATACCGTCAGAGCTGCCGTTATAGAAAATTAATCAGCACCTTCTGGCCAATCACAATCCAGTTAATAATAAGTTAATAATTGTAATAATTATAATATAAACCCAAACGATCTCGTCTGAGCTCCTGCTGCAGCTGAGACTGTGAGTGTTGCGTCTTTGAACACGTCTGTGAAGGGCGTGTTAATGAGCTGATGAGTTGAACCAGCCGTGTTAAATCAGGGATAAATATAAAGTGCTGTTGTCCTTCATCGCCGCCGTCTGACTTCCTGATCCTCATTGTTCTAACGTGGAAAGTGTGACTGTGTGTGATACACTTTGTTTAAATCACGTACCACATCGTAATATCCCGACCCCAACACTTTTCCGTAGTTGTATAAACATCCAGGTGGACATTCATACCTGTTAATTAAAAAAAAGGAAGTTATATGGTTAAGAAATAACAGGGAATAACGAATAGAGTGATATTTGCAGTGCAGTACAACAGAAAGATGACAAAGTAAAGCATTTACCTGTTGCAGGTGGTTCCTTTACACCTGTCCCGTAACTTTACATCACACTCCACCTGCTGAGCTGCAAAACAGGACGAGGCAGAGTACACCTGACTGACAGGACGAGGCAGAGTACACCTGACTGACAGGACGAGGCAGAGTACACCTGACTGACAGGACGAGGCAGAGTACACCTGACTGACAGGAAATCTGTCGGGAAACGTTTCTACGCACGGATGTGGGCGGAGCTTGCATGACCGGGAACTTTTTAAAAGGTGTAATGTTCACACATTGCCATTAACGCTTTCTCATTTAAATCAATGGCCTTTGCTTCTTTGCCTGTAAATCAGGGCTGCGAAGTTTCATTTGCATATTGCAACATGATTGGCTGCTGTATTCGATGATGCAATAACCCACACCTGTCACATGTTCAGGCTTAATTCAGATTATTCACTCAGCTGTTTCTGATCATTTCTAGACATTTTGATTGTCTACATACTTAAAAATTCTGCAAAAGAATTCAAACTTTAAATGTTTAGTAAAGGACATTAAGTACATTCAACAGTGTAAGAGTTTATTTGTTTATTATTTACGTGAAATCATTACACAGTGGTAGTTATTAGAGTTAATGTGACACTGTAAGAGTTGTGTACGTGCGAATGTGGATCAAAGCTCTTACACATTTGCTCAGTGTTGACGATCTCGTTCCTGTCCAGGCCGCGGTTACGTGACGGCGTTGGTGCTGGTGTTGGTGCTGGTGTTGGTGTGTGTGAGTGATCAGCAGGTGGAGATGATTGGCTGTGCGATGGCTCCGGCTCAATGTAGTTACTCTCCTCTGGCTCGGGGGCGAAATATCTCTGACTGCCATCATCTGGATAAATAAACACAAAAATAATCTTAAATAATCACAAGTCAGGACCTGCTGCTGTCAGAACAGTGCAGGTCCAAATGCAGGAGCGATTCAGGAGCTCACAGTGTTAATTAATCTTATTTAGCTTGTTTAATCTTATTTACCTATATATTTAGCACAGTGGGTGTTGATTCCACCTTATTTATTTAGAATGATTTAACACTCAATACAACAATAGATTCTAATTAAATCCTACGAGTGTTAATTCCACACTGTAAGTGTTAATTTAAGAGTGCAGGTGTTAACAGTAATAACACAGTAGGTGTTAAGTGAACATACGGTGGTACCTTTATAGCAGAGGTTATCTCTGCAGCCTCCTCCGTAGCTGGATGGACACGCTGAGCACGGCCGGCCGTGTTTATACGGCGCATGACCCCACCAGTTCCCCCTAACATCATCACAACAGCACTTCAACTACAATAAACCACTGTTATTTATTCCTTACTTATTGCTCTGAGATTCTGTGTTTATGGACCACAAGTTGTCCGGAGTTTACTGCGCCTGAGCTAAATGAGTTGTGAAGGAAGGGAGAGCTGGGGTTGTTTACTTACGGTGGTGAGTAATTACACACTAGATAGACGGCTTTGGCCCAGATCATTCCCCAGACGTTCATGTTGTAGCACACGTTGATGGCACAGCCGATTTTATTGCTGGTGGCCCAAACCAACTGCAAACAGGCACCGGTTCAGTTTGTCAACAGTCATGTGACTACGATCATTCTCTCTTAATAACACTCCAACTTCCAGCATCGCACTCTTTATACCAACATTATATCACACTGTATAAAAGGAGATGGAAGAGAAAAACATGTAAACTGACTTCACTTCCTTTCTGCACTCCACAGTTTTTAAAGAACATACTCCACCTCATGTATACGTGCTATTAACTTTACATTATATTGCTTGAAGATGAGACAGCTGTACAGTGAATTGAAAGTGTGTGTACCTGTGTGTAGTGTGTACACACTGGTCCGGAGCACCTGTAGGGACAGTAGGGGTTACACTCCTGTGGATAGGGGAAGCTGAAGTGCTGAACCTCATCATACCACGCCTGCACGTGAAAGGTCGGAGGTCGTTCTCTATGAAAATACAATTAAACAAATATATATATATATTTGTGTGTGTGTATATACATATACTGTACCATGGTGTGCTCCAATATACTCTACTATACTGTACTATAATGTACTATACTACACTATTCTATACAACACTGTATTGCACTATACTATACGATACTTTACTATTGATATACATCACAGTACTGTACTGCACTATATTAAATCGTTCTGTTCTATACCACAATCTAACGCACTACACTAGTGACACTGCGCTATACTGTGCTACGTTCCAACTCACTACACTTGATACAATACGACAATACTACTTCTTCTTCTTCTTTGGGCTTTTCCCTTCAGGGGTCTCCACAGCGAATCATCATTCTCCACCTATCCCTATCTTCTGCATCCTCAACACTTGC
>JAKKZN010000021.1:546476-551476 GCA_033441825.1 Pangasius elongatus
CTTTCTTTACTGACACACAAACATTTTACTGTAACGCTTCATTCTGTGCTGAAAACTAATGTCTGGAATCTAAAAGGCTTTTGTACTGAATCAATAATGTAGAAGTCCGAAAATAAACATCTATAACAGAGTTTGTACTTAAAAAAAAAAAAAAAAAAAAAAGGTGCCAAGACTTTTGCACAGTACTGTATGTAATACAGACGCCATGTTGAGCATTACGTATTGTATGATTAAGATTTAAAACAGTGAACTGTCTCTGCTCAAAAGGTCTCGGATACAGAGTGAGGAATCATGTTCTGTGAACTGAATAACTTTCCAAGAAACACACATGCAATAAATTAAATGCGTTTCTGTTTAAATTTCAAAATAAGGTATTGTATAACACTATTGTCCTCATGCTGATTTATGTAGGAGTCAGTCTTTAAAAAAAAGAAGCAGAAACCCTGGCCAAAAGATATTCCTAGTGTACCTAATTAGACAGCCTCCTGAGCAGGGACTTGGGGAATAATGAATAAAAACAACTGATTATTGGCACAATGTTCACACCCTGGAAAGAAACTCTTCCTGACAAAGTGTGTAAAGCAAATTGCTCATCTCATTTAAAGGAAAGGTTTGTGTTCATTTCAGTGAAATGTTGTCTTTAAAGTTGTCTATATATATATATATATATATATATTAAATCTACGATGTCAGCGATATTCACGGCCATTAGTGGGAAAACCGTGTGATTAAAGGCTTGACTCATTTTCTGACGGATTTCCCCGGACCACCATGAGACATGACCTCCAGCTCGGCCAGCTCGATGACGTAAACTGCTATTTACGCGTTTCAGCACCATTTTAGGGCAGTGCAGCTGCTGGCTTTGGCATTTATAAAGGCAGAAATGAGATTCAGATTTGTGAACTGTGTTTCTACTCCAGTTAATGATCTCAGGTCACATCAGTTATTCGTACAAACTGGGAAATCAGAAAATGTCCAAATATTTACTACTAAAGTCTCTCCAGGGCTTTGGAGCATTCCCATTAGCCAACCGTTTAATTACTGATCATAGTTACGATTCTCCATACAAGTCATCTTTTATAAGTACAACTTCAAAATTCTTCACTCAAGATTCTCAAAAGAAAAAGTCATCACTGATTTGGGTTCTTGGTAGTAAATTGGTGCCTTTTTCACCAAGGAAGGTAGAAAAACATTAGCTAAGGCTAGCTAACAAAAGCTTGATGTTGTTAGTTAGCATGATAATAGCTCTGTTAATTAACAATAACTAAACATTAACAGATAGCTATCGCAAAACAGTGATAAATACAATGTGTATGATTGGTAGGGATGCATCGATACTGATACTGACATCGGTATCAGTCTGATATCATAGTTATGAACTCGTAATCATGAAAAATCCTCTGATACTAACATCCAGTTTTAGTATGTGACCTAAACCTAGCGTACACTATCATGCTAAAGAACAGGCGACATGAAACAACAGCGATCTGGACGTACGTCACGATTAACGATCAAAGACGAAGCAAACTGTGAACATATCAAGAGGAGGAACTACAGCATCTTCGTACAATACACGTAACCTGCTAAAACATTTTATGGTGTTTAAATGAGCTAGGACGGCCTGAGCGCTCAGAGCAGTGTTAGCATGAGGAGGTCATCGCTAGCAGAACACGGCAGCAAACAACGCTGGCTAGGGGGGGGAAATGTCGACAGACGTCGCTAGGTGAGTGCAAAACTTTCACATGTGAAACAAATCGTCAGCAGTGAGGAGAAAGAGGGGATTTTTCTTTTGATGTGGCGAGTAAAAGCTAAAATAAATTCAACTACAGATATTAAAACCGAGACTAAATTACAGTAATAAAGTCCTCTGTTACTTCCCACTTCGGCTCATTTTAGATTTTATATTGCATTTGAGGCCCTGAAAACCTAAACTCTCAGATAACCTCTAAAGTGAAATTTTATTAACAGTTTATTACCACTGACACACGCTGGCATTGCTCTTTCTCCAAGTCTGAGCTTATATGACCTCCTTTTACTGTCCTGATGACCGTGAACTTCTCACACACGTCCGTTAACACACACCACACGTCCCAGCAGCTCAGCTCCGGGTTTAACGTCCAGACCTCAGACACTGAGTTATCTCCACCATCTCATAACTCATTAATCCCACCTAAGATGAGTGCACTCATAAAACTATGTGTGGGAATCCATGATCTTACCAGGAACCCTAAGTATAGCGTGTGTTTTTATGGTGGAGGTGGCGGTTGGAGGCGTGGGAACGCGAGATCTCGGGTCTGACAGGAGCGTGTGGAGGATGATTTCACTCGTCAGATTTATTTGCTGGAAAAATCCCCGTAAACTCGCCGGCCTCTGTGCACTTCACGACCCGAATATCACAGGAGAAATATATGATAAACAGATTTCTGGAACCAATGATGATGTCATCTTGCTACTCACCTTCAGAATATTACAAATAATAATAATAATAATAATAATAATAATAATAATAATACTTTGATTTGAGTATAAGAACTCCAAGTATAAATTTACATATAAATGATTAAAATTTCAAAACAAGAATGATACGTCTTAGCTTTTATCTGTTTATAGTTACATTTAATATCGTGGAACATGTTAGTTCCTGTTCTCGCTTACGTTATAGCAGCTATAAACAGTCGTTCCCTCAGCAGCCTCTCTTTCCTTTATCAAAAAATGGAGCTTGTCATGTTACTGAGAAACTGCAAAGAAGCGTAAACTCCTCTGTCCTGAAGACGTCGGAAAACAAAGTTACAGCTTTACCTCTGACTGTTACAGAGCACTGACACTGGAGACTCCTTCCTAAAATGTTAAATAAAATGAGAGTTCACTGTACACGTCCCGGTGAATGAGCCGTTACTATGGAAACGATAACGTATCAGAACGAGCGCATTAATATAAACCTGCGCTACTGTCAGAGCCGCTGTTATATAGAATTAATCAACACCTTCTGACCAATCAGAGCGCAGAATTCAGCAGCGCTTCCTCCCGACGCTCTGATGTGAGCTCACACACATGACCTGCTGAACTCCACTGCTGCTGGTTGACCAGCGACTCGAATAACTCCAAATCCACGCTCTGTAAATAGACGTGAATTACAGAGTGTGATGCGTGAGATGATAATGTAAGCTGTGAAACGTCATGTTCCATCAGTCTGAAGTTTTTAACGTGGTTGGAACAGGTGGGAAAGCCATCTCGTCTGGACAGGAAGTGGAAATAGGAAGTGTGTGTCTGCGACAGGAGTTACAGTGTGTATGATTTGGATGCTCAGACAGCGCTGTCACAGATCCCTGTGATCTCTTCTGTGATCTACTGCTCCGACTCCGCCCTCACCACACCCTGACGGATTAGTGCTCTAGTTCCTCATCATTACTCCAGGTTTGTCATGTTGTTGTTTTTTTTTAAAACTGTATTTTTCAAAGTCTTATGTGGGCTGTTTTACAGCTCAGGTTACCATTTCATTTTAACCCAAGGTCATTTTGTAGCCACAGTTAAAAGTGAAGTACACTTGTAAAATCCCACAATGCACTGCAATCAGCTAGTATCTAAATACTAACGTTTAATTAGAGAAGAATACCAAAACCTCAGTTAGGTGTCTGTAGGAAATAAAGAAGAAGGAGCCACTTTAGACACTTCCTTGTTTTGTAATTCCCAGTTTCTAAGCTCAAAGTTCTTTAGTTTCTCATTTTGTACTTTTTCTAGTTCCTAGATTTTTCATTTCCTAGTTCCCAGTTCCTTGTTACATGCTTCCTTGTTCCTAGTTTTTAGGCAGATCTAGTTTGTCAGCTTAAGTTGGCACCACAGCACTATTTTTTTTTTTTTGTTTATTTTATGATTCACTTTGCAATGAACCCTTGCAGGACCCTTTATTTTAAGAGACTAAGACACTTTAGCTAAATGTTAAACAGGTTCTAGCTATTAAGAAGAAAATCATGAGCAATACTTTGGAGTTTGTGCTTCAGTAAAGCGTTCTCTAAAGGTTCTTTAAGTGCTCATTGGATAATTACGGGGTTCTTATGTAACTTTCAAAAAGGTTCTACTTCAAACCTTTTCTGATAAAAAAAAAAACACTTTACTGCAGGATTCTACAAAGAAGCTATAAGGATTCCTACAGGAGAAGAATATAGATTATTTTATAGATTGTATATTCACAGTTTTTCATTTTCTAGTTATCTTCTTACTGTTTCCTGTTTCTTAGTGTCTCATTTCGTAGTTCACTCCCTGGTTTCTTACCCGTAGTTCCTCGTTATAGTTTTCATGCTAATTGTTTTGGATTTCCTGTTTCCTAGCTCAGTTTGTCAAACACTTGTACCTAGTTTCCTATTACCTTGTACCTTCTATTTCTCAGATGTTTTTTTTTTAGTTTCTCTAGTTCCCTACATGTTTTGTTGTTCTTCTGCCTGCTAGTTTGGATGATGATGATGATGATGATGATGATGAATGCCCATGTTCCGATCCCCACTTTGAAAAGCCTAAATAAAGCGCGTTCTGTTTGTCCTGCACTCTTTACAGCTGCTTACGGAGTAAACCCGATCGGCTTCACAGAACTTCGTCTTTTTACGCCGTCACCGAATTAAAAGGAACGTGTAATAGTGTTGCTATTTTCATGCACTTGGCACGGATCTCCGGTTTCTATTTTGAGGAAATATTTCTCTTAGAACCGACATCACTAATGAAGTATGGTATGCATTTTCGAGGTGGTTCTGTGAGAGCGGTAGACTACACACTACGAGTACAAACATGTGCCAGGAATCATTCCAGTACTTTTCTCCAAATCATATGTACGTCAGCTGTACACATGACCATATATAGCATTGTATTACAAAATAACACACACACACACACACACACACACACACACACACACACACACACACAGAGGTATAAAACCTGGTGTATGTACCTAAGTGTTAGTGCAGGTTTTTTTAGTGTAGTGGTTTTCACACTGGCCAAGTGTGTGAAAG
>JAKKZN010000021.1:557345-588117 GCA_033441825.1 Pangasius elongatus
ATGCCTCCCGAACCCCTGACCTTACATCATTACATCACATCTGCGAGTTTACTGCTGTGTAAATACCGCAGGATGAGAAGGATGAGCAGGATGAGCAGAATGAGCAGAATGAGCAGAATGAGCAGAATGAGCGGGATGAGCAGAATGAGCGGGATGAGCGGGATGAGCAGGATGAGCAGGATGAGCAGGATGAGCAGAATGAGCAGGATGAGCAGGATGAGCGGGATGAGCAGGATGAGCAGAATGAGCAGGATGAGCGGGATGAGCAGGATGAGCAGAATGAGCGGGATGAGCAGGATGAGCAGGATGAGCAGAATGAGCAGGATGAGCAGGATGAGCAGAATGAGCAGGATGAGCAGAATGAGCGGGATGAGCGGGATGAGCAGAATGAGCAGGATGAGCAGGATGAGCGGGATGAGCGGGATGAGCAGGATGAGCAGAATGAGCAGAATGAGCGGGATGAGCGGGATGAGCGGGATGAGCAGAATGAGCGGGATGAGCAGAATGAGCAGGATGAGCAGAATGAGCAGGATGAGCAGAATGAGCAGAATGAGCGGGATGAGCAGAATGAGCAGGATGAGCGGAATGAGCGGGATGAGCAGGATGAGCAGGATGAGCAGGATGAGCAGAATGAGCGGGATGAGCGGGATGAGCAGAATGAGCGGGATGAGCAGGATGAGCAGGATGAGGTGTGCTGAACATCGCTCCTGCTGTTTTAACAAATGCACTCGTGTCCTGTAATCCTAACCCGAACCCCTCTTCTCCACCCTACAACTCCCTCAAACTGTCTGGAATAACGCCTCTGTCTGGGGGAATCCGGGGAATTAGGAGCTAGGGGTTTGGGTTGAAGGCACCTCTTTAGGATTTAATGTTAATATCATAACCTTTTATTAAATATAAATACTGTCTGTGACTGAGAGCTTCGATGTTTATATAGGAAGAGTGTTTGTGATATATCTTGATTAACCTCCCTAAAGCTCAATTTATTATTATTATTATTATTATTATTATTATTATTATTATTATTATTATTATTATTATTATTATCTTTTTATATATTTAGGCGTTTTTTTTATTGGAATGAGTATTGGAATCTTTTTTCTTTTATTTTTCTTCTTTTCTTTCTCTCCTTAAGCTGCTTGGGTTTATTATACATGAACAGTGAAGGTTTGTGATCACTGCCCCCTGCTGGTCATTTGGGGAAGAGTCAGAATTGAATATTCTGCGTGGAATAAATCTGTTGTCTTTCACTCAGCTGTGGCAAATATCAATTAATTTAGGATGTAATAAAAATAATAAAAACAGAAGAGAGTGAACTCTAATACAGAGTGTTTATAATTATATCCGAATATAGAAATGTTAGGATTCAGTTGTTAGATTTTGCATATCCTGAACACTTTATTTTTGTTCTTGTGTTGTGTGTAGATTAAAAAAAAAAAAGATTTGGATGTGTTTAGTCTTAGCTGAAATCTCAAAATCCATCATTTCGAAGCAAGAAGCATAGGCTCGGGTCTCTCAGGGGTGCATGAAGCATCGCCAGGGCTTTACTGAAGTTACTATGCCTGTAAGTAACGTTAACTAATGTTAATGACAATTCTTTATATTATTAAAAAAATGTCTCCAATAAACAGCCAAAACATCATTGTACTGATTTAAATAATCTGCCTGATTGTGTTAGGTTTTTTTGTAAATAAATCTATACTGAGTTTTTTAATTATTATTATTATTAATTTTTTTTACAGTTAAACATTCCTTGACTATAAAACACTCATGAACCCCTGGCCAGGGCTGTAATTAATATCTCCTTAAATAATTCAGCCACAATCCCACAACAGTATCACAGCCCTGGCTGTTAGCTCTAAAGATTGATCGTTTAATCAGGTCTGTATTACAGAAGCAGTGAGATTGTTATTTTAGAAAGAGCTGAATACCAAAAAAAGAAGCCAATAGCTTTTCAAACCCTTTACACTTCTTTTAATTCAGCATCATCACTATGTCTGTAAAATGTACTGAAATATTTAAAAGTAATATCATTTCATTTTTAACACAGCAGTATTAAAATGCACGGTTTCCAAATCCTTAAACAGTCTCGTGTTTTATACACAGTGCTGTGTAAGAGTCTTAGTCACATGCAAAGAAATGCTGTAGAGCAAAGACGCCTTCAGAAAAAATGAAATGTTTCTACATTTAAAAAATCCTGTAAAGAAACCCAGCAGCCTTCATCCTGTTTTTATCTGAAAAGTGTCTCTTATGGAATCTGCTGCTTTCTTTACTGACACACAAACACTTTACTGTAACGCTTCATTGTATTAAAAAAAGGGTGTCAAGACTTTTGCACAGTACTATATATATATATATGATTCATAAATCAGGAACCTGTTACTGAGAAATTAATTGAGAAGATGTTATAAAGTATTAAAATGTTTGCTTGGCCCTGCTTTGTCATGGTCCTGGTGCGCATGCGCGTTTCACCAATCAGTCAATTAGCGTCATGGTATTGCTTCTTTTTTTTTCTCCAGATGACGTGAAAGTGATGATGATGATTACTGTTAACTAGTGTCAAGGTTGGTATGATTTTCGTTTTTAGTTTTCATAGCTGTAACGAAATTAGTTCAACATTCAGAAACTAAATGAAGAGAAGTATAAGTAAACATTAACCTGACTGCCTCTTGAGTAAAAGCAGGAAGTGCTGTGATGATGTCACAGTGTTTCAGGTCTCCATGTGGATGAGAGGAAAGTTCAGGAATGATGTGGAAGGATAAATGATTAGGATTGCACATATTTCCGGAGTTGTTGGAAGTGCTGTTACTCAGAAGGAGTCTCAGGATGCAGCAGGTTAGAGACGCCCTTAATCAGGGGACGATTCTTGACTTTTTTTTGATTCATTAGTGCTTGAGAATCGATTCACCAAAAAAGATTCACCTAAAAAGAATCATTTAAAGGAAAAAAAAGAACCGATTCGTTCCCGAGTCTCCGCTCATCACTACTTTCGGTGTCCTCTGCTCCGCTCTCCTCCTCTCTCGCGCTCCGGGGGGAGAGAGAGGATCATAAAGCGACTAACGGCGCTGACGGCGCGTGCGGCCTCCCGTGTGCGCGCGCGCTCCCCTCCACCGACATCGAGCCAGATGCGCGCGGGTACCCGACTCTCCCCGTTTTCCAGGCACAGCTTTCTCAGAATCCGTCTCTTTATCACGAATCCTCGCGTCTGATCCGCCGAGACACGACACAGCCACCGAGGCGCGCGCGCGGTTTGTTTTGTTGTGGGAAGCTGAATGACGGGCGGTCGGTTCGACTTCGACGATGGCGGAACGTACTGCGGCGGCTGGGCGGACGGCAAAGCCCACGGGCACGGCGTCTGCACCGGCCCCAAGGGCCAGGGCGAGTACTCGGGTTCGTGGCGCAACGGCTTCGAGGCGGTCGGCGTTTACACGTGGCCCAGCGGCAACACGTACCAGGGCCACTGGGCGCAGGGCAAGCGGCACGGACTCGGTGTGGAGGCCAAGGGCCGGTGGCTTTACCGGGGAGAGTGGAGCCACGGGCTGAAGGGGCGCTACGGCGTGCGCCAGAGCCTCAACACCTCCGCCAGGTACGAGGGCACGTGGAGTAACGGGCTGCAGGACGGCTACGGAGTCGAGACCTACGGGGACGGGGGTGAGTTTCAGGGGCTGAGGCTCCAGGCACCTGAGGCTCCTTAATGTCTGATCTAGACAAGAGTTGAGATTGCATTGCCTTATAACGCGTCGTAAAGACTATGTAAGACGACACAAGTTTGTATAAGGCTATATATAAATAGTCTATGTAAGACTAAATTCTAATACTGCGACGTATAACAGAAGACAGAGTATGAAATATTGGACATTTGTATAAGCTCATATATAAAACATGTCATAAAGACTTTATAAGACGACATAAGGTTGTATAAGGCTACATGTAAATAGTTTATGTAAGACTAAATATTAATACTGCAAGGAATTACAGAAGAAAGAATATGACATTTATATAAACTAATATATAACACTTCATTCAAGACTTATAAAAGATGACATAAGGATGTATAAGACTGCATATAAAGACTTCATATAAGACTTAACATTAAGACTGAATATATTAGGGCATAAGACTTAATATAAGTCAAAATATGAAAGGTCAGTCATATTTCTATAAGCTTCTAGATAACATGACAAAGTGTTCATAACACTACATAAGGTTGTATAAGAGCACAAGGCTACTCATAAAGAGTTTATATAAAAACATATGTTAAGACTACGATATATCTGAGATGGCAATATATATGTGAAGGTCAGTATTATGACAGATGCATATAAGCTTATATATAATATTTCATAAGGCTTTATAAGATGACATAAGGTTATATAAGACTGCAATGCTACATATAAAGATATATTTACGTAAGAGTAAACCATAAGACTGCAATATATCTCAGAAAGCACAGGGTGAAATGTCAGCCATATAAATAATCTATATAAGATTACATACGAGGCTTCATATAAGAATATATAGATGACGTACATCTACATAAAGCTGGACTACATAAGACTTAAGGCTGCATATAAGATTATGTAGCGCAGAAGACTTTATATGAGGCAGATTAATCAGACTGGATGTAAAATTGCATAGAAGACTACATATTAAGCCCCATATGACAGTTTAATGAAGGGTCTGTCTTAAGCTTATTTAAGACTACATAAGGCTACATATTAGATTGTACTGCATATGACTCCATATAAGGCTGCATTTTAGGATTTTTATATGACTGCATTTAAAACTACAGCATAGCTTACATACATAAGCCTGCATAACTTCTCATTTAAGACTTTATAAGACTACATAAGACTGAATAGTAAGCCTGTGTATATAATGACTGCACAGGGCTACATATAAGATTACAAACACTATACGGCTTCATATAGGGCAGAACATAAAGACTGAATATGAATACTTTAAGACTATATATTAAAACCCATGCATGTCTTTCTTAAGTTTATTCAAGACTACATAGGACTACGTAAGGCTACATAGCAGATTTAATGTATTTAACTCCATATATGGCTAAATATTGGAATTTATATGACTGCATATAAGACTAAAATTGCATAGCATACATAAGACTACATAACATTTCATAAAAGGCTTTATAAGACTGAATAGTAAGACTGCAAGATCATACTATAAGATTATGTACACTATATGAGCTGATATAAGACAGAATATCAGGACTGTACATGATTACATATTAAGATAAGACAGTTTATAAGACAAACTTATAAGACAATTTAATTAAGTGTTAGTCATGAGCTTATATAAGACTACATAGGACTACATAACTCTACATTCAGATTGTACTGTATATAAGTTTATAAGGCTACATACAGCTGCATAACACTTCATATAAGATTAGTAACACTCCATATAAGACTAGTATAAGACAGTATACGACTTCACGTAAGGCAGAAATTAAAACGGGATATGAATCAGACTTATAAGACAGTTTAATGAAGTGTCAGTCATAGGACTACATAAGGCTAAATATCGTATTATACAGTGTATAACTCCATATAAGGCTACATATTAGGATTATGACTTCATATGACTAAGAGTGCATAGCTCATGTAAGACTATATAACATTCCGTATACCACTACATTAGGTTATACGTGAGACTTTACACGTAACGCTTTACATATTAGGACTTCATAAGACTAAGATTTCGTAGCCTACATAAGACGCTAAAGCACTTTATATAAGACTTTATAAGAATACATAAGGCTTACATAAGACAAGGCTACATCTGAAGATTTTGTAGTAAGGCTATGTATATATAATGACTAATAAAGAACATATGAAGATATATAAGACTTCATATAAAGGCTAGATAGTAGATTACATAATTATTTACACATATAAATTTATATATGCCTATATTAAGGCTGCACTATATTAACACTTCTTATAAGCCTCTATAAGAATTATTTAATGATACATATAAGAAGCGCACAAGACTTTATATAAGACTAAAATGCAAAAAATTAGTACTATGTATATAACGACTGGGTTATTTATATGACTTACATGACTGTCCTATGTAAGCGTGTACATAACCTGCATATGCAGTCTACATACAGTATATATTATTACGTCTTATAAGACTGTAGTGTTTATATGAACATATATCAGGACTTCACTTTTTTCCTGCGATTGTGAGACCGTTTTTTTTTTATTAAGCGTTTTTTTTTTTTACTTTTGCGATGGTGTTTAAACACCAGCCTGTATTTACAGGTATATCTGAGTCGGACCTGAACCGAGCCGCTCGTGTTGTATGATCTATGGCGTTGGACTGGACCGGTCAGTTATAGAGGTCACGGCTAATAATAGTAACATCTGCTACACTTCAGATCAGAGTTGCTGTGAACCAACACGGAGCTGAAGATCAGCATCGATCCTCGTTCGGTTGGAGTTTGTGTTCAGCAGATTGAAAACGGTCGAGTTAATTAAATAATCGTGTGCTGAAATAACCACGTAAAGCTACGGGGATAGTAATGCTAATGGGCGTAGACTTGTATGCTTGGGAACCTTGGCATCTGTTTATTAGAAGATATTAAATTAAATTAAATGAAATTAAGATGGTGAGCACAGAATGTGACAAGATTGTATAATGTTGATGAGACTGTATGAATAAATATGGCAGTGTTTAGTCTAATCTAAAAGAAATTAATATTTTAATAATTACAGCAATTAAAAGTATAAGGTAAATCAGGTGAATGGATGTGATGAAACAGAGTTACTAAAAGTTACCACCCGCAAAAACGTTGATTATTTTCCGATAACAGCGTGTCTCAATGTGTGTCATTCTTCTAATACCACAGAAGTTTACCAACATTTACAACTTTTAGCATTTATCCATTAAAAGCACTACACAGATTAAATTGAATTGAACTGTTGTCACTTACGTTACAGCAGCTATAAACAGTCGTTCCCTCGCCAGCCTCTCTTCATTCTCTAAAAAAAAAAAAAAAAAACGCAGTTACGGAGAAATTGTAAAGAACTCCTCGTAAACTCCTCTGTTACAGCTTTACCTCTGACTGTTACAAAGCACTGACACTGGAGACTCCTTCCATAAATGTTAATTAGACATCTCCCTACAGAAAACGTCACCATATCAACGATTTTTAAGAATCTGTTTATTATTAGCGGCTCATCCGCTGTACACGTCCCTGCGAATGAGCCGTTACTATGGAAACGGTAACGTATCAGAACGAGCGCATTAATATAAACCTGCGCTACTGTCCGAGCTGCTGCTATGGAAAACTAATCAACACCTTCTGACCAATCAGAGCGCAGGATTCAACGGGACTGTGGTGTAAAATGTCATAGCAGTTATACTGTATAAGTCTTTTAAATCAGAGATCTTACTACTTACTTTTTGCTCAGGTTATTTAACTAAAATATCAGATTTTACACAAATCCACTTCCTCTTTTCTAATTTCACCGCGTTATCGGTGAGCCGAGGGGGCGTGAGGGAGACGGCTCGTCCCGGCGGAAAAGATGAACCGCGTTTTGTGAATAAACCAGAGTTATGATTGGCTTAAGCTGCAAATTTCTCCACATCTCGGGTTACTTCCATGATTTAAAATAGCGCTGTGTGTTCAGGACAGAGATATGGCAGCGACGAGCGTCCACTCCGTCACACACTCGTCATTCCACAGCTCGAGTTACACACGGCGCAGAGCAGAGCGTTTAGCGTGTGCTGATATAAAACTCTTCATAGCGTGCCTTACTTTTGGGTTAATCTTCACTATAACATCATCATCACAATCTGCGCTTTATTTTCTGAACTTTTACAGAACTCTGGTCTGGTGAACAGGCGACGATGCGTGTGTCGTTACAGGACCGTTGTCCTTATCGTGTCCTCAGATTGGTATTTTACGAAGCACAGAATCACTCCTCATGTAGACAGCTTCCCCTCGAGAGGAACTCGGGGTCATGACCATGATGACAATATCGTTCCTGTGGAGTACGTTGATGTATTTTATTACAGATGATCAGTTCATGGCTTGCGTAGAGGAATACATGTCATGTTTTATCCCCTGAGCCTGGAGGAGAATCTTCAACACACAGGACAACAATATAAAGCTGATATATTTATATTATAGTAATAAATCCGTCATCTGTTTCATCTGCTTCCTTAAATTTGCCTTTAAGGAAATACTTCGGTTAACGGATCGATATCAGTATAAAGCTGTTTATATGATTATTATTGTGATTGATTGGTCAGTGTTAAAGGTGTTGATTAGTTTTCTAGAACAGCAGCTCTGACAGTAGTGCAGCTGCAGGTCACAGGTTTATATTAACGTGTTCGTTGTGTCTAATACGTTAGCGTTTCTATAGTAACAGCTCATGATGTGAAGAGGTTTTCTGTAAGCAGATATTTATTTAACACTAAACACTGATTAACCCCTGCATGCGCTTGTGTGATTGACAGGTACGTATCAGGGCCAGTGGATGGGCGGGATGCGTCACGGTTATGGCGTGAGACAGAGCGTCCCGTATGGCATGGCTGCCGTGATCCGCTCGCCGCTGCGCACCTCCCTCGCCTCCCTGCGCAGCGAGCAGAGTAACGGCTCCGTCCTGAACGAGCGCTCCTCGGATAGTCCGGCGGGGACACGCGGAGGCTTCGTCCTCAATGTCCACAGCGATGGCGAGCTCAGCTCAGGCAGGAAGAAGGGTCTGTTCCGGCGTGGCTCGCTGTTCGGCAGCCTGAGGCAGCTGAGGAAGTCGGACTCGCGTTCGTCCATCTCGAGTAAGCGCAGCTCGGCGCGCAGCGACGCCGCCATGAGCCGCATCAGCTCTAGCGACGCCAACTCCACGCTCAGCTTCGGAGAGGACGAGGACAACGCTCCAACCGAGGACAACGTGGATGCCACCACCACCGAGTCGTACACGGGAGAGTGGAAGAACGACAAGCGCAGTGGCTTCGGCATCAGCGAGCGCTCCAACGGCATGAAGTACGAGGGCGAGTGGGCCAACAACAAGCGCCACGGCTACGGCTGCACCGTGTTCCCCGACGGCACCCGCGAGGAGGGCAAGTACAAGAACAACGTGCTCGTGAGGGGCATCAAGAAGCAGCTCATTCCGCTGAAGAACGCCAAGACCAAACAGAAAATGGAACGTGCTGTTGAAGGGGCAATCAGAGCGGCCGCCATCGCCAGGACGAAAGTGGAGATCGCCACCTCCAGGTGAGCGCACGCCATTGGGAAAAAAATTGTCCCATCTCATATTTACACTCGTATGAATACAAGTACGACAACACGATAATGTTACTGTCATATCATTGTCACAAATAATCACAATACACGTCTCTGTCAGTATTATTGGTGTCATCGCTCTTCATCTTAGAGACACCAGTAGCTGGTTGGGTGCTAAAAGTTCCTTTTTTAATTGATTATTTATATACTGATATCCTGTGTGTTACACCATAAACATCAGCAAATCTGCCGTCATAACATCACGTATCGTGAAAACATCTCTGTATAGCTAACCAGGTTCTCTTCAGTCTGAAGAATCCCGCTGATGTCGCATAATCATTAATGAAAAATGTCCTGAGGGAAAAGTTCCTGCTATTCCTCTATACACTGCTGAGTAAGGAACAAAAAAATAATAGGACGTGAATAATGACAGAGTTGTAGGGATCTGTGGGAATTGTGGGTAGAGCCAGATCTTTACTGAACCTTTAAAGGAACTGACTTCAGGATGTAGTGAAAATAAAGCGTGTACAGACACTGAGACACTGGCTCAGACAGGAGGAGACGGAGATGCGCAGAAAAAGGTGGAAAACAGAGGAGGAAACATTACATTTAATTTGAAATATAAATAAATTAAAGTAGCTTCAACTCGTACTTCAAGTGAGCTACTTTATACGTCAAGCTTTGCGAGGAGAAGGACGTGGCGAGAGTTACACGCTGAGAATCGTGGGGATTAAGAAGCAATCAACATCAGCTCCTTTCTCTGGCTTGTACTTTTATGTATCGGTGAAGATTAAAAGCCAAAAATAAAATGTCATCAAATAGCAGCATTAAAGCGTGCATGCTGTTAAGGGCGAATCTCGTACGTATTAAAATCTATGAAAGATTTTATTTTTTTAAAGATTTATTGCAGATCAGTTTAATGTAGTTCTGTTTAGTATTAGCAGAAATGAAGCTGCAACAAAAAGAAACGCGCTGCTCCTGATTGCTTCTTGTTTTAAGTGACTAATCTCATGTTTAAACACTCAGTTTCAGTTCATCACCGACGCTTTTCTAGACGCAGTTTGGGTTCCTTCTGACTGGAGTCGTGCATCAGACGCATTAAAAACATAACTGGAGCAAAAGAACGAACAAAAAACATCAGATTTGGGCAATGGGACGAGTGAGGGACAGAGAGAGAGACAGACAGGAAAGGATATAGAGTTACAGAGAAACAGGGAGGAGGGGAGAGAGAGAGAGAGAGAAACACACACACAGAGAAAGTGAGACAGCGAGATACAGAGAGAGAGAGAGAGCGAGGCAGAGAAAGAAACACTGAGAAAGAGACACACCGAGAGAAAGAAAGAGACAGAGAGAGAGAAGTACAGAGAGAAATACAGAGAGAGAGGGAGAGAAAGAGAGAGAGAGACGTACAGAGAGAAAGAGAGAGAGAAGCACAGAGAAAGAAAGAAAGACTGAGAAAGAGAGACACAATGAGAGAAAGAAAGAGAAAGAGACAGACAGAGAGAGAGAGAGATACAAAGAGAGAGAAACGCAGAGAGAAAGAAAGAAAGAAAGAAAGGCCGAGAAAGAGAGACACACCAAGAGAAAGAAAGAGAAAGAGAGAGACAGAGAAAGAGAGAGAATGAAAGAGAGAGAGACACACAGAGACAGACAGAGAAAGAGAGAAACAGAGACACTCAGAGACAAACAGAGCGACAGAGAGAGAGAGAGAGAGAGAGAGAGAGAGAGAGAGAGAGAGCGCGACAGATTAGTCCTGTTGAATAGAATAGTGTGTTCACATGCGTGCCGCTATTCGCCCCGGGCTGAAGCTCTCTCTGCGCAGCTAATCGATGCAGAGCTGAGCGGATGTGTTAGTGATGAAATCACAGCGGCGTGGAGAGCAGCTGCATGAGAAACTCCAGACTGCACAGAACATCACTCACTGATCATCATCACAGCCGCCTGCTTACAGCTGATACAGATTTTAATCGCGTTTATTTTATCTGAATTACGGCTTTCACACAGACTTTCTCCAAATAATGCAGGACTGTCAAAGCCCCACCTCCCAATCAACTCCATGCTCACAAAGCCCCGCCTCCCAATCAACTCCATGCACACAAAGCCCCGCCTCCCAATCAACTCCATGCTCACAAAGCCCCGCCTCCCAATCAACTCCATGCTCACAAAGCCCCGCCTCCCAATCAACTCCATGCACACAAAGCCCCGCCTCCCAATCAACTCCATGCACACAAAGCCCCGCCTCCCAACACGTCACGTTGGTGTTACGGTTGCTAGCATGATATTTACACTAATAAAACATTCATCTGTTAGCTGGCTTGTTAAGATCGTACGATCTCAGCTAGCATCCCGCAGAAACACGGGCACGAAGCAGTATCGTATTGTTATTGGTATTTTCTTACTGTAACTGCATTTTGATAGCATTAGTGGCTAGCTGTGAGTGTGCTACTGCTGTACATATGCTATATAAAAACTGTAACACTTTTCCTGTCACATAAAACTGAGCACTTCACCAGTTAGCTTGCACAGATATGCTAGTTTCCTTTCTATAAATATACTAAGCCACTCATCACCTCTGAAACCAAATATGTAGCCGAATAGCTAGAATGCTCTTCCCCTCGTCTTTCACTCTATAAGCAGCTTTAGTGCATGAATTAGCATAGTAAGCTAAATCAGGGTGTGTAAATGAATACTTCACAGATAAATGCTAATGCTGCTAATAATGAACGAAGGCTAGTTGAGTCTGTTAGCATCACAGGAATGAGACCGTGCTAGCTGGTCTCAGCTGCTAGAGTTAAGCTAGTTCACAGCGAAGCTTTTATATGAAGGTTTTAACTACGAAGTCGAGTTTGTTAGCTACGTCAGCATTTTTGGATAAAGCAACTACTTGATTTTGTGATAACATGCTAATGACTGTATGCTGTCCAAATTAGCAAGCTGCAAGCAGCTAATTGGATATTAGCACATGATTTTCTAATAGATAAAATATTTTTTTCACCTAGAAACCAAAAAAAAAAATGTGAGTGTACTTAAATTGGGCTTTTAAATAATCTGTTAGCTATGTTGTTTTATTGTTCTTGCTAACATGGCTGCTAGCTCAATATTTAGACTAACATGTAAACCCATTAGCGGGCCAATAAAATAATTAATGAAATATTAATAATGATGATACGATGTGTTCTGAAACAGCTATACAGTAAATTATAACACTAACTGACTTCATAATTATTCACCGATTAAACAGTGTGTGTGTGTGTGTGTGTGTGTGTGTGTTACAGTAAAATACTGCGTGACAGGGTGCTGTGATGAAGTGGAGTTACTGTTAACACCCTAAAGTTGATTATTTTCCTACAACAGCCCGTCCCCGAGTGTTTTATTCCTCTTACACCGCAGCTATAAACACTCGTTCCCTCAGCAGCCTCACTGTTTATTATAAGAAAAAAATCGCAGCTTGTTACACACGTTACCGAGAAACCGCAACGAAGAAGTGTAAACTCCTCTGTCCTGAATTCTTAACGTCCTGAAATCTTAAAGTTACAGAGTTTACCTCTGACACTGGAGACTCCTTCCATACACGTTTCATAAATAAACGCCTCCTAACGGATCAACGATTATACACAGTGTTTTAATCTGTTATTATTAGCGGAGCGTCTGCGGTATAATAATGATCGCATTATTATGTCAGAGCTGCTGTTCTGTAAAATTCATCAACATCTTCTGACCAATCAGTATCCAGAACCCAACAGGGACGGATGACAGGGTTCACACTGCGCCGGCGTCGCGATGTGGATTTTACTGAAATAGTAAAACAGATTCGCAGAGCAGCGGTACGAATGAAATGTCTCTCCGTGCATTTGAATGCTGTTATGGAGAGCAGAGATAAGCACTGAGGGGGACTTGAGGAATGCGAAGAGAGAGAGCGTGAGAGACAGACTCTCTCTCTCTCTCTCTCTCTCTCTCTCTCTCTCTCTCTCTCTCGCTGCTTGCTGACTAAATAAGGCAAGGCAGGATTTGGCTCCTCAGCGCTGACGAGAATAAAACGCTGCGACTGATACAGTAGTCGATCTGTGCGTGCCTATCATCTGCTGGAGCACTCAGCAGACTGAGCATGTTTTGTGTGTGTGTGTGTGTGTGTGTGTGTGTGTGTGTGTGTGTGTGTGTGTTTAGCCCCTGCACTCAAGCAGCTATTCATGTCCCTGAAGCTGGTCAGCGTTTCACCGTGTTTGTTTTCCGCATAGAAACGTTTGAAATAATGAAATAGTAAAGTTTCAAGTTTTAAAAATGAGGACTGCAGAGCGGCGTGCAGCTGATTCGATGTCACCGCGTTGTGATAATACACGCTTTTATGCTGTTTATTTTTTCCTGATTATTTTAATTGCTCTCGTGTTTTCTATTTAAGACGTTTTATGATTTGAAAAAACGAACTGGCCCTCGATGTCGTCTCCATGCGACAGTTTGCACAGACAGAACGGTGGTTAAACACAGCTTCGGAAAATAATTCGATTATTTACTTATTATTGTTTTTACATTTTTACTAGTTTTAAAACATTTTTAAAAGCATAAAGCATCGCAGTGTATATTAAATTTCACTTTATGTACTGTATTAATTACCAAAGCGTGTGCGATGTTATAGTAATTAACTTTTGTATTAATCTATGATTTTTTTATTTTAAACACTGTATTAAATGAGTTAAAAAAGCCGACTATATGAGCGAATGCCTTAATTAATATTTGTAGCAGCTTTATTTGGCATAGGTGATGTGTGCTGGACAGGGGGTGCCAATATTTATACCTCCTGACCTGAGTTCACCTGTTTCAAAATGACGTAATTTAATTTACGTGTATTTATTCATGGACAGAGTAAAGCCGTGTATTAAGTAACATTTACACAAATACCAGTTAATTTTTTTAATGCTGACATTCAGGCTTTATTAATGTTATCTAATGTATTAAAAATGTTAAATGTTAAGCGTTACATCAGCTCTAATTCTGTCCCAGTCGTCTCACCGTATTTTGCTCATGGCTGTTCTGTATTGCCTTATATGGTCAGTGTTTCCCCTCCTTGTTGCTATGGTAGTTTTATCTGTTGCCGTGTTATTCTGCATTTAATCGCTATTTTAGGGCGAAAATAAATCACGAGACACGTTATGTAGTTCAGCGTTTGGTTTTGTTTTTCAGGCTTTTTAAACACGAATGCAAGAAATGTGAAAAACCTAGAATTTAAATTTAACAAAACAGTAAATCATTCGAAAGGAAGATAAACGAGCGTGCACTCAGATATTAGTGAGTGTTACGCGCTCAGAGACGTTACCGAGCTGTAATTTATCACGAAGGTTTCGCCGTGAAGTTCGCTCGGTCTGCCGTGTGCTTTCCTGCGCGCTAGTAAAGAGCCGTATCTGTATTTATTCCACTTCTGTTCCACTGTTTTTACTGTCGTGTTCTCCTGGTTCTGACCCGAGCCTGGTTATTTATGCTTATTAAGATTTATTTTCCCTCGGGGATTTTTGTCTGCTCGTGTTTTGGCCCCAGTGATGGACTCAGATTACGACTCTTGGATTAAAGGGAAGCATTACAACCCTAACAAGCTTGTTAAAGTATATATCTGTAATAATTAATATAATAATTAATAACAATTAATAAAAAATCATTTGCATTACAGTTTTGGTTAAAAATGCAAACGAGGCAACAGATGAGTAAATTTGTTTGAATTTGCATAGAATAAAAACATAAAAACAAGAAAATTTAATTAATCAGATTAATAAATAAATGTCTGCTTCTTATTATATATTTTGGAAATTACTAATCTGAAATTCGACTCATTCAGTTCAAAGTACGGACTTTACAGAAAACCTAAACGAGCAGCGTAAGAAAAGTGCTCATGCAGTAATTTACCCCGGTACAGAGAAACACACTAACAGGATGTATTGACCATATAAGGAAAGCGCTGGTGTAAACGTGACGGAACTCGGACAGAAATGACGCACGTTGATTGACGTATGATTTCGTGTGACGTATTTGGTACTTATCTGTTTAAAAGCCTGTTCTTTTTTAGTTACACGTTTACTCCTGTGATTCCTGAGCTCAGTGAGGAGTGTGTATCCTCGCAGCAGTGTCCTCGTTATCCCATGATATCTGATTAATCGTGTAATTACACTGAGCTGGAATCTCTTCGTCTGCCCGAGGCTTTGGCGCAGTGTGTTTCTGGACGAGATTAACCTGCACAGATTGGCGACGGTCTCTAATCCGCCGGTGAATTTGTTACATCGTGTTTGTGTTCGGCGAAGCGGAAGCGTCTCGGTCTGACAGTCGGAGTCTGTGTTCGTGAGCGCCGTGGCGATGAGTTTCACATCATCCAGCAAAAGATAAACAAATAAATAAAATCACACAGACAGCATACGTCCTCTCCACACACTTTATTTATGATATTTATTTAATATTTATTTCTGACACATGGTGCTCAGGTTAAGGTTACCGCACTGGAGTTGATTGCTTTCCTGTAACCGCACATCCCGAAGTGTCTCATTCCTCTTACACCACACAATTTTGTGTTCGTTGTCATGTGTTAAAGAGCGACACCTCACGCACTTTATCCATTTATAGTTACGCTTTAATGTTGTGGAACGTCCACAAAACAAGTTCCTGTTCTCACTTACGTTACAGCATTGTTATAGCTAATCGATTGCACTCAGGAGGGTGTGGCCTAGGTGGGGTTTATTTCTGGTCAATAAAACTACCTAGTGTCTTCTACTTTTTTTGCGCATATTTCAAGGCAGGAAATGAGGTCGTCTTCAGACCTCTCAGCTGAGAAAATCCCATCATCATCGTCATCATCATCGTCATCGTTCTGTTCAGTATTCTCAGAGAACGAGTTCCAGGAAAGTGTGAAAAACACGGCAGAGAGACAGAACCGTCTCTAACGTTTGATTTATTAATGTAGTATTATTTCAGTACTAAACAGTTACAGTAAGCATCCTGGCGATAATTTAATATCCGTTTATTCTGAACGTTTGCTCTGTTTTTTTTTCTGTGAATATGAGGAAGAGAGACACAGAGAGGACGATGCAAGCGTTTCTAAACGACAGAGCGAGGATGTGTTCGTCTTGACATCTTTATCTGCACCACTGAGAGAGTGGGTGGATTGTGTGTGTGTGTGTGTGTGTGTGTGTGTGTGTTTATGTGTTGGGGTGGGGGGAACTGCTGCCAAATTAAAACCTCAGAATTTCTGCAACTGCTCCATCTGTCGCCAAGGAGATGATCTTCGTCTCCGTCTCTGCTCTATACCCCGTTACATGCAGCCTATTGAAAAATAAAGAATGCAACACCAACAGTACAGCGAGATGAACTAAAGGGTGTGCTTTTTTCTTTTTTTCCCACACTGAGCGTGCATGTGTGCTCTTCTTCTCCACCGATGAACGTTCAGCGAGAACATTCTCAGCGCTCTACAAGGCGTAGTGATATTTGTAGCTTTAACCCTTTCACGTTAAGATCATTTAACTCATAATAATGGTTGAGCGAGCATTATACTGAACTCTCTCTCTCTCTCTCTCTCTCTCTGTCTCTTCTTATCACCGCTTTAAAATCTTCCTGTCAGTCAGAAGACGCACCTACGCACCTACCAGAGCCAAAAAAAAAACACGCCTGCGCTTTTCACGCTCCTATTTACGACTCTGATTACGACACCACAACTCGGTGACTAGCGTACAAGGATTCAGAAACGTATCGAAATCTTTATGGAATAAAATCGAAACAAGACGATAAGAGCTAGTAATTTACGCCTTGTTAAATTCTAAAATCTGATTGGTCAGCTCGTTTTAATACGTTATCGTTTCTATAGTAACGGCTCATTCACAGGGACGTGTACAGAGGATGAGCCGCTAATAATAAACAGATTTTAAAAAATCGTAGATATGGTGACGTTTTCTATAGGGAGATGTTTATGTAACATTCATGGAAGGAGTCTCCAGTGTCAGGGCTTTGTAACAGTCAGAGGTGAAGCTGTAACTTTAAGTTTCAGTGACGTTCCACAACATTAAATGTAATTTTAAATGGATAAAAAGTATGGTGAGATTCTGTAAGAAATAAAAATTGTAATGGCTGGCAAATTACTGTGGCATAAGAGGAATAAAACATGTATTCTTTCACTACGTATTTGTTTATTATTTTAATTTTTATTTCGGCTTGAATTAATTTGATGCTATGGTACACACATTGTTTTTTTAATGTTCTTTTATAAACTAATTATGTTTTATTTTTATTTTTTCCAGAACGGCCCACGCCAGAGCTAAAGCGGAAGCTGCAGACCAGGCAGCGCTAGCAGCATGCCAGGATTCGGATGTGGCTCGCACCGTGGCCCGAGAGCTTTCTCCCGCCTTCCGTCAGCCAGGTATTCCCCTCACACACACACACACACACACACACACACACACACACACACACACACACACTTATGTAAAAACACAAGCATGCATATGCATTAGGGTCCAAACATGAGACTTACCTCCCTGACATCATCATTTATTCAGAAAACTAATTTCCATCATTCTTGATCACTAGGTCATATTTTTTTGGCGAAATTTAGTCTTTTTTTTATCATATTTCAGGCTTTTTCGGGTTTAAATTACTGCTTGCATAAAAGTGCTGGATATAAAAAACACATATTGACACACAAACATTTAAACACGAGATACACGTGTCTGTGTCCTTGGCTTGGTGTCGGTCTTGACTTTGCCTTTATTCGGGAAGAGAACATTAAGCAGATGTAAATGCAAATGAGTTCTGAAGGGAGGCATATCATTTGCATATCTTTTCTGCTGTTTGTTGCAGTCCGTCAGTTCGTGCTGCATTTAAAAGCGAGGCGATTATTTTAATTATTTCAGGATAGTGTGAGGGTCCACTTGAATTCAGCGCACTGAGAAAATTCTACAGCGTCTCTTTTAAGTTGATTGTTGAGTACAGAATAGTGAGATTTCCATTCAGTCCAACACCTCAGCTTTCGAGATTACATATCATTATCAGAAACATGTGTTCTAAGAAAATACTTTTGTATCCACAACATCCTTGTTGGTCTCAGACCCTAAAACCAGCAAATTTGATCATGAACCCTTAAATTGTACCAGTGCCTAATCTCAAATTTACATTCTCCCCCAATAATCAGCTCCAAACCTTCAAACCTACAAACAACTAGTTTCAAACCATAAACACCATTCAGTCCCTGGTTTCAGATGCCCAAAGTCTTTTCACTGCTTGTTTCACATCACCAAGTCTATTCAGTTACTGGTCTGAACTCATTCTACGGTTAGTTTCAAACCCTAAAAATAATTCAGTGGCAGGTCCCAGATCCTCAAACCCACATGAAGTCTGGCCTCAAACCTTCAAACCCAACAGCTGGTATCAAACCCAACCAATACTTAATACCAAGTCAATAAACACACCAAACCTCCAAATTCATTCAGTAGGTCACCAACAGCTGATCTCAGATCCTGAAATCCATTGAATATTTCATCTCTGAAACTTTTAAACCCAACCAGTTATTGTTTTCAAACCCTCACTTCCATTCTACAGCTGGTCTCAGAATGTCAATCCGACAAGCCTGTAAACCCTCTCAATAACTGGCCTTAAACTCACAAACCCTATCACTGATCTAAACCAAAACATATATTTAACACTAAATCCATTAACACACCTTATAGCTGAAATCTGACCAAATGCTGTTCTCAAACCAATAGTTCCATTCAGATGCTGGTCTTAGATCCTCAAATCCAATCACTATCTGGTCCCAACTCTCATGTTCATTTATTAGCTGGTCTCAGGACTTCACACCCTCAAACTTAACCAAGTACTGGTCTCAAACCCACACAACAGCCAACCTCAATATTAAACCTCCCTGCAAACTAAAAATAGCTGGTCCCAGAACCTCGAATCCACTCAATGACTCGTCTGTAAAAAGATTACATCAAATCAATAACTGGTCTTGAACCTTTCCTTCCACCCCATATCTTGTCTTGGAATGTCAAACCCATGCAACAGCTGGTTTAAAAATCCTCGAACCCACCCAATAATTGGTCTCACACTCTGAAAATCAACCAAATGCTCACCTAAGACCATCAGTTCCATTCAAGAGCTGGTCTTGGTTGTTCTCAAGATTTCAGACCCCCATACCCAAACCTTAGCTGGTCTCAAACCATCAGTTCTATTTAAGAGCTGGTTACGGGCTGTCAAATACCACAAATCTACCCAGTTGCTGGTTTAAAATCTGCACATCATCCAGTTGCTTGTCTCAAGCTACAGGTTCCAGTCAAGAGCTGGTCTTAGTTCCTCAAACCCAGTTAATACCTGGTCTCAACCCTCACGTGCACTTAGTAGCTTGTCTCAAGACTTAAAATCCCCTAACCCAACTAATAGCTGGTCTCAAAATTCTACAAATGCTGGTCACAAATGCTCTAAATCCGTCTAATAACTAGCTGTAAACCCTTAAACCCACCCATCATGTGGTCTCAAAGTTCTAATTGGACCAATAGTTGGTCTAAAATCCCATTTTAAGGTATCCTCTTCTTTCTTCTAAGAAATATTGCAGTTCAGCAATTCTGCTGTTTTTAGAATAAGTTGTGTGCAATTGTGACATATACTATAAATTAGTATTTTTCCTTGTTTTTCTCTCTGCCACATATAACAATTACATCATCCTTTGGGTCAGGTTTGTCTCCCTGCTCTCTGCCCTTCCTGGATTGCTGTAAGAGCTTCCTTTGTCTTCTCCAGATTCAGGCACTGCAGTGCTGTATAGGTATCGCTGCCAAGAGACACAATGCAGCTAGTGTTTGTGTAGGCTGTGAAAACAACCACTGCATGCTAGTCTCATCTCTGACCTCACATCGGTTCGCACATTTGTCCTCGATGAAGCTGACAAAAGATCAGCGTGGGATTAGGATTCAGTAATTTATACCTGATGTAGCCAAAAGAAATTTGGTTAACTGGAGATATCCCTCATGTGTTCGTGTCCGGTGTCGCTCAGAAAACCTTGGACGTTTAGGGATATGATTGGGGAATTTTGATTGATTAGTACCTTATCACCTTGCGACAAATGAACAAATGATCAAGTCAGGAATGGTTAACTAGTTCTAATACATTTCACAAATCCTGTGTCTGGGATTGAAAAGGATCAAAACTTTGCACTAACGTCAGTGACCTTTTGTTTTCTATTAAGGACAATTCAGGCTGCAGCTTGACCTACCAAATCCCTTATTAAAAAATAACAACGTTCCTGATTTTAAGGACTCGAATGGTTGGCTTTCTGGACAAATCAATATTAATGGTGCACTTCAGTTCAGTAAAATGTTTTCATTCTTTAATAAAAACCTCTGAGAATTGAGTTTTCTACCTCTTGCGTAAAACTAGCTATCATCGAGACTCTGGTGTTTCTGGCTCGTCAGCTCTTCAGTTGTCGGCTCTGTGAAGTGTCTGATAAACAGAGTGATTTAGAGGCCCATCTATGGCCGGATCTGGACGCGCACCAGTAAGGATCTTTGAAAGCCCACCCGTGTCAGCTGCGAGACCGTGTTGGCTCTGTGAAGAATCTGAAGAATGCGCGAAGGCTCACACTCCAGCCGTAAAGCAGAATCTGACTCTCGTGTCGTGTATAAACACTAATGGAGTTTCACTGTGTTTATGTGGTTTTAGCTCAAACTCCACAAAGACAGGATCAGAAAGAAAAGGACAGAGAGAGACAGCGAGTGAAATCTCTGCACTAAGCAATTCCTAGCTAATGATTTAGCTAGCTAGCCTATCGCTATTAGGTATTTTAGCTATAGCTATACAGAGACTGACAGTGGAAGCAAGACAGAATGATCAGGAATGTCAACATTTTCCTTAGATATGTTGGTGAATTCCAAAGAAAAGACTGCAGTTACACCGGAATTTCACTTCACATCGGCTGTTAAGGAAAAGAATTCCTTAAAATCGACTGGATTTTACGTCCATGGGTTCTGCCATATTGTAAAATATTTCATCACTCATTGTTGTCAGTAATCTTTGACTTCCAGTATCTCAAAAATGGGTCATTTGTATTAATCTTCTTATTAAACATGGGGAATATGCAATGCAGCATCTTGAAAGCATATCTATTATCATTGTAGACCATGGAAAAGTTCATATACGTCACATAAATTTTGCATAATCAAGGTATTTATTTTCTTCAAAGGCCCGGATTACATCAAGCAAAAGTTCTCTAGCGAACCGATAGAGATTAAAGAAGTCATCGAGGAGAAAAAAGAGAAAACCCCCTCAGGAAGCCCTCATTTCTATCGCAAGGGCACTACGCCCACCCAAACGCCCACCCACAGCCCGGGTCCGACTCCTCCGCCCTCACCCCCGCCCAGCAAGAAGAAGTCTTTCTTCAACCGAAGCGCATCCAAGTCTACCAAAGAGAGCGTAGTCGAGAGCCTAGCGGCCAGCGTCGTCCCCAAAACCACCCCCAGGGTGCTGGCCAAACAGGAAGCGAAGCAGGAAGCAGTTTCTACTTCCCTTGCACCTTATAAACCCATGGCGCCGGTCGCCAACTCCTCAAGTCCCGGAAACGGCGAGGTCCATTCGCAGTACCACAGCTACTACGTGAAGGCGGAAGTGTCCATCCCACCCGAGGAACCGGAGGAGGAGGAAAAGCCAGAAAGTCCAACTGCCCTCGCCAGGGCACCACCTCCTGTCAGGCAGTATCGCGCCCCCACGCCCTCCATGCCCCCCGCGGCCAGAGACGTCAAGCCAGAGCCCAAGCTGAGAAAACAGGATTCTCTGAAGCCAAAGAGTCTATCAGAAACCAAGAAAGCAAGCATGGAGATTACCACGGACGTGGCTGAGGAAGAATCAGTGAGTCACCTCCACACACACACACACACACACACACCTGGCTAATCAGAAAATCTGTCAGTGTTTCATTTGAACTTGTTAATTTGGTAAAGGTGAAAAACTTCACGTGCTCAAATCAAATCTTCCTGAAGAAAAGTTTCACGAATTTTTCACTGGTTGTAAATTTCTTATGTAATGTTGTCATCACTCTCCTGCAGGGTCCTAACTCAATACTGGTGGCATTAGTGATGCTGATAAACATCGGGCTAGCGATTATTTTTGTCCACTTCTTGACTTGATGCATCTTCAAACTCAGGTAAGACATTATTCACCACTGCGCAGAAACATTTAACCAGCGTCCTAATGTTTACACTGTACCATTAAAGTGTACCATTAAACTGTACCATTAAAGTGTACCATTAAACTGTACCATTGCTTGTCACTGGTACTACGAAGGATACATTTGCTGCTCCTTTGGTCAAATATTTCACCTGGGAAACGAAATGTAGTTAAATTAAGTCATTTAAGTTATGGAACTGAACCTCAGGGACTATCGTTGAACCCAGAATGAAACGTTCTCAAGCCGGTTCTTGGGACCCACCACCCAGAACAGTTGAATATTTTCTCTATTGATGATATTGTGTTTAACTGATCAGCTGAGTTTTAATGAACTGGATCCGTTATGGAGCTCTTGACAGTTTAGATAAAAAATAACGGCAGACCTTCCTTTCAGGACTCAGAGGGTTAAGTCTTTATTTGTCACGTATACATTACAGCTCTTTTCTTCGCATATCCCAGCTTGTTAGGAAGTTGGGGTCAGAGTGCAGGTGGTTTTCTGGACAATTCTGAACGGGTGACGCAGTTCAGTTCAGCGAGGTGGATCTAACTGATCAGCTGATTATCAGGCTCGTTATGATTTGAGTCAGGTGTGCTGAGAGTAAGTTAAATTTCACCTGGTGAAGAGAAGCAGATCCCCAGGTGGCAACACTACGTTCTTTTTCCAGGGGAAAGACGTATGCTAAGTGCATGTGTCCGAGTTCATTTAAGATGCATCTGGAGAAGCTTTTGGTCATTCGTGGCTTTCTAAACAGCTTAGCAAACCAAGCTCTTCTGACATGTAATTCTGGTCCTCTGATTGTTTCGCCTTTTCAGCGAGTTCTTCAGGACGTGCGGCGTAGGCCCCGTAATTCTCTGCGGCTGTATGGACGGGCTTTAGAACACGCCGCTCAGACTCAGACACAGGCAAAGGACGACTGGACGACTGGAATTAAGAGCGAAAAAACGGTGGAGGGAAAAAAACGCCGAGTCCCGTAGCCGAGCCCAACCAGGTCCCCCGCCACCCCGCCCCCAACCCCCAGCCCCGCCCCTTCCTGACCGTGATTTACGACTCGCTTGGGCTCTGTGAAAGCTGAAGCAAGCACAGTCGTTGGTAAAAGGGGGTGCGGGGGGATAAAAATAAAAAAATGTGCTGAGCCAAGCCGTACCCAGTGTGAAGTGCATGGACGGCCTGTTGGAGTGTGTGTGTGTGTGTGTGTCAGTGAGTGTGTGTGTGTGTGTGTGTGTGTGTGTGTGTGTTGGTGAGGGGGGGGATAACTGGATACGTTTGGCGATGCACTTTTAGTTGACAGAAGCGAACAGCTGCCTTACAATTTTACCCTCTGACGTTGTTGGGGGGGGTTGGGGGGTGTGCAGTGGGAGGTGAGGGTGTGTGTGTGTGTGTGTGTGTGTGTGTGTGTGTGTGTCTTCATTCTAAACACCGTGCCCATTTTAAAAAAGGAGGCACTCGCCAGTCTTATTGCATTACCCGTCTCTGAAGCCTTGTCTAACACCACCTGCTCGTGTGTTTAGGAGATCAGTGAATGCCATGTCAGGGTGTGGTACAAATTTAACAGCTATGTCTTGAGCTTGTTTCTTTGTGTGTGTATTTCTTTTTTTTTTACTTTAAATATAAAAATATGTATTAAAAAACGATGTACATTTTGTCCCCTTGCTCTGTGACCGAATCAGTTAACGGCTAGCACGAACGCCGATCGAATAACGAGCAATATTTTAGTCCTGGCGCGATTAGCCGACGATTCGAGGTGGATATTTTTTTATTGGTTCACGTGAAAACGATCACGTGGAAGTAAGCAGCCGTGGTGTTGAAGCTCTGTTTGTAACATTAGAAAGGTATCGTTGTGATACGCAGGTGTTGTAAAATAGCTATAGGATATTATGCATGGTGTTTGTTGGTTTTATTTATTTAGTTATTATTTATTTTTCAGTTAATAACTGGTTATTGCACTGGACTTTTGCACATGTAGAGCTCGGAGCCTGTGCAGGTGAAGGCCGCTCTTCCCTCATCACCCCTGATGTAAGCCCCGAACCGTGCTGTGGAGTGAATTCAGGATGAGCGAGCGAATGTAGTCAGATGCCTTAAAGGACTTTTTAAAAACAGTGTTAGAGTTTACCTCGGGGGAAAAACGTAGTGATTTTGGAATTTTGTCTTAATTAGTTGGAGGTTTTATTGAAATCTATTATTAATCTGTAGTATATTTATTTATGTGGTGGTGCATGAAGCTGTGGTTTTATTTTAAATTGTACGTGGCACTTTTGTGCCTGTATTTGAATAAAAAAAATATATAAATATATATATTTTATATACATAATATGAATATATTTAGTCAGTTGTTCTAAATTATATTGTTATATCCAGCACATGTTTTTTTTTGTTTTTTTTGCTGACTTTCTCGTGTGCATGGTGCAATTTGAAGGTAGTTTATTTTTAGACACATTATATAAAAGTAGGCATGCGCCGATAATCAGTGATACGATACACCGCGATATNTCTCTGCAAAATCCCATAATTTTTTTCCTTAGCAGATAAATTTCTGTCCAATTCTCTTTTTCTTCTCAATTATCTTGATATAAAATTGTAATATCGTCACATGCCTATTTAGAAATGTGGTTTTGTGTTATAGTGTGTGTGTGTGTGTGTGTGTGTGTGTGTGTGTGTGTGTGTGTGTGTGTGTGTGTGTGTGTGTGTTCGGAGGGACGTCCCTCCATATTTTCGGAGCATTAACAGTTTAGTTCAGACTGCAGAAGCATGTGAGCAGGAAAGAAGGAACGAAGGAAGGAAAGAGAAGAGCATCGGAATGAAAATATAGAGCTTTTTTTTCTTTTAATTTTTGATATTTTAAAAAAAATGTGTTTATATGCAGTGGCTGTGTACATGGCTGTGTTAATATTTTTATTTAATCCCATAGAGAAGCAAAAAAAACCCAGAATTAAATCTAAAATAAGATCCCAAATCACTTCAGTATATATATAAAATATAATATANAATATAATATATGTCATATTTTTACGCATTTATACAAAGTTCAGCGAAATTTGTCCGTATTTTTCTAAAACGATGAAGCGTCTATGTTTTAATGAGAAGTTCTATGACTGTATTTGCATTTAATAGTAACAAGTCTTCAGATATATATTTTATTTATTTTCATTTTGAAGAAACATCAATGAACATTTTGGTATTGACTGTCCCCTAATTTTTTTTTTTTTTTTGGAAATTGTTTAAGTATGTTACAATAAAAAATTGTAAATTTTTACGTATGAACGTTTCATGTTTCAGTCGCTGACTTTGCTGTTCGCATCCTGTCGTTTTCCAAAAAGGGAAAGAAAGAATTAAAGCGCAGGAGGTTCGACTGGTGCGAGAGTACGAGCAGTGAACGCAAAATAAAATTAAAATTATTTTTAAAAAAAAAAGAATTAAAACGCCAGTGCAAAAAAAAAGGACTTAATTATTCAAAAATTAAAATTTAAATATGTTCAAGTTTGAAGATGATTTTATTGAAACTGTAAATTTTCTTCTTTTATTAAATCTTTATCATTTATTAAAATGTTCTATAAAAACCTGCGCCAAAGTCTAAACACACAAAAGAGACTAAAAGATGAAGGTATAAAATATCAAATAAAGCATTTTATCAACTTTAATTTTATTTAAGAATATTTCCTTACACTTAATGATGAATCAGAAAAGATGAAACATACATTTTTAAAATAAAATCAGGATCTTGCACAAATCATCTTTCATTTACGATTTAATTTTTGCATCCACTTTAATTTCACAAGCACTTTTTTAAGTACATTTTTATTGGTTAATTTTTTTTTTCACATTAACCCCAACACATGGTCAATTATCTAATAATAACTAATAATAACTAATCAAATGAAATGAATGTTACATTTTTTTAATGAATGAGTAGTTTGTGAACTCAGTTATGTCACGTTCGTCCCCTCGTACAGGAGCGTCGTACATACCGGTGGTTACAGGAGCGTTTATTTTAGATCACAGCAAACTCACAGACCTTGGTGTGAAACCTGCCTGTTGTCTGGGGGATTGGTGCAGCAAAAATAGTGACCAACAGCTGCTCTCTCGCTCTCTCGCTCTCTCGCTCTCTCTCTCTCTCTCTCTCTCTCTCTCTAGCTAGTAAATGCTAGCAGTCAGCCAGTGGTCGTGTAACCTTACGGTTGATATTACTTAGCAGCTCATATCACAGCTGCTGGTTTTACACGTTGAGAGAGCTGGCTTTATTATACACCATTATGTAAAGCCAAAGACCAATCACTGATCAACACTGTTCCCCGACGACCAATCACTGACCACCACTGTTCCCCGACGACCAATCACCGACCACCACTGTTCCCAACGACCAATCACCGATCACCACTGTTCCCAACGACCAATCACTGATCAACACTGTTCCCAACGACCAATCACTGATCACCTCTGTTCCCAACGACCAATCACTGATCAACACTGTTCCCAACGACCAATCACTGATCACCACTGTTCCCCAACCACCAATCACTGATCACCACTGTTCCCTGACAACCAATCACTGATCAACACTGTTCCCAACGACCAATCACTGATCAACACTGTTCCACGATGACCAATCACCGACCACCACTGTTCCCTGACAACCAATCACCACTGTTCCCCGATGACCAATCACTGACCACCACTGTTCCCCGACGACCAATCACAGACCACCACTGTTCCCAACAACCAATCACCGATCACCACTGTTCCCAGACGACCAATCACCGATCACCACTTGTTATTCTTGGTTTTAAACTCTTTTCCTGGAGATATTTACAAACAGTAAAAGTGAGTAATTGAGTAATGTGACACGCCGGTGATATCAGTCACACATCTATCACTCGTTCCCAACGATCAGGGACTAAATGTGATTTGTTGCGTTTTAAATGAAGCCTTGAGCAGCTAAAGAAATGTTTCAGTGACAGAAGTCAAGGTCGAGCTCAGTGTCAGTTTCAGAGCATCTACAGCATGTGAATGAGAGACAGCGACAAACCCCAAGCATGTCAGAACACACACACGACCTCACGTTTCACACACACACACACACACACACACACACACACACACACACACACACACACACACACACAGGATGGCAGATAGAAACGGATCATGAAGATGGTCACAGGTTTCAGTATTTCTTAATCACTCTTTTAACTGAGTATCGTTGTGACTTTAGGAATAAAACTCTTGGGGACACGCAGTTATCGGACATTAATCAGTGCTGGAGTGGAGTTACTGTTACCATCCCGAACCTGATTACTTTCCTATAACAGCAGTTTTATTCCTCTTATACCACAGCAACTTGCCTACAATTACATAAAAAAATAATTTCTTTCTGTGTAGTAAAGACAAAATAGGTAAATATCAATGTAAATTGCAATACATTGCACAACAGACTTACGTTATAGCAGCTATAAACACTCGTTTTGTCACCAGCCTCTCTTTAGACTCTCTCTTTAAGTTTCAGAAAAATTAAAGCTTTACCTCCAGCCCTGACACTGGAGACTCCTTCCATAAATGTTAAATAAACATCTCCTTACAAAACCTTCACCATATATACACGTCCCTGTGAACGAGCCGTTGCTATGGAAACGATAACACATTAGAACGAGCGCGTTAATATAGACCTGCGCTACTGTCAGAGCCGCTGTTACAGAGCATTAATCAGCACCTTCTGACCAATCAGAGTAGGCGTGGAGTTCTGGTTCTGTGTTTGTAATCCAGTCTGAGACTAATGCTCAGAAAACGCCGATATGTTCCTGGGAAGTGATCATTTCTGCTGCACGATTTTATCTCCGTGAAGCTAAACGTCCTTGAGAAAGTAAAGAGCTCGGAGCAGCGAGTGTAATGAAGTCAGACTGCGCACAGATTGCGACTGTCACCTTCAAAGTCGACTCCACCACCTGCTCCTGCTCCAGCTCCTGATCCGCTACTCTGGACGTTCAGCACTTTTTTTTCACCTTTACCTCGGAGTAATTCTGAAGCGAGGTAGGTTTACAGCGAGGTTCTGTTTTTCTGCCCCCAACCTGCCATTAGAGGAAGATCGATGGCCCTGAGGGTCAAAGCTGCACGTCCGAACTCACCTGCTACGACCCGTCAGGTCCTCAACAACAAACTGTCACCCTCAGGGTTTCATCTCTCTCTCTAAGAGCGCCCCCTACAGGAAATACAGAGCAGGTGGCGTTTATAAAGGTGTTCTAGCACCTTCAGCCAAGGCAGGATCTTACAGATCCTACAGGTGTGTACAAAACACCACAAGGCAAAAAGAATTAGGATAAAATAAACTAAAGCTGGTGCATTCAAGAGTTATAGGATCATTTTTAAAACATATTTTAGTTCAGTTTTATTACACCATCCTTTTTTGTGTGCTGATAGTTAGAGAGAGAGAGAGAAGACAAAAAAGAAAAGGAGAAAAAAATTTAAAAATGTGGCATCGCAATATGCCAAAAAATAAAAAAATAAATAAAAAGGATTAACTACTAATCTAATGTCCTGATTAAGCTGCCAAATCTGAAGCATCTTCTCAGAGAAGAAAATCCATTAAAAATCTACAGCCATCGCTCTGAGTCTGAAATGATTTTTAAACACAAAATCACGATCACTTTATAAACCACGTTTCAGGACACGCTTCTCACAAGGTTCTTCACCGGTTCTGCTGAATGATGGGAAATTCCCAGCACTCGTTAATTCGCATCTTCACACTTTCACATCTCATTTGATGCCCATCAGATGAGGAAATAAGGAATGTCCAAAAAAAAACAACAACAACAACAAAAAAAAAACACCATCAGTGGTTTCTCCACTGTTCTCAGGTTCTTCATCGGTTTTACTGAAAGGTGGGAAACTCTGCAGTGAAGAAGCTCCTGAGATGTGTGAAGAAACACCTCCAAGGTGTGATATAGTCTACTTGTAGCTACATTAGGCTTGTGTCTAAAATGCAGAACTAAAAAAATGAAAGCGGAACCACATCATCATCATCATCATCATCTCTCATTCCTTATGTGAAGTGTTAACGTCATTCTCAGAGTTAATTCCCTATCCATGTCATCGATAATGTCTGCTGTCAGGATAATCTGATACTCGCCCTAGAAATAACAGAAAACGAAAAAATAAATTATTAAAATAATATAAATTGTACCTCGCTGTAAATGCAGGACATATTTCAGGTTGTAACTCACGTCTGGTGTAGAGTACGGTCGCATACAGACCGGAAGGGTCTCGTGGATGGTTTCTGTAACAGGAAAGTGAACACGTTTAAATCTCACAGCTGTAAAAATGAGAGAACAGACAGATGTTGTGACGGATCCGTACCTCCCTTAATGAGGCCGCAGATCCTCAAATCCTCACAAGGACCCAGCGGTTGGGAAAGCTCCACCCACAGGCTGCCTTTATACAGAACGCTCACATGCCATCCCACCTGTACCATCGTGAACCCTGGGCACAAAACACACTCATAAGCTAAGCTAAGCTAAGCTAAGATAAGCTAAATAACTAATCATAAAGGTTAGGACTGGCCTTAGAAAACAATATTCACATTTACTACTAATATTCACTTAAAAAACATAGAGCTATCAATATTAATTAGCATAATGTCAACTAGCCTGCTTCTAAACTTAGTTCCTTTATAATAGTTAGCATGATGTAAACTAGCTTGCTAAGGAACATAAGGAAAGCTACTGGTGTTACTTACAAAATCTATTAGTTAACTACACGTTAACTACCTTGTAAATACTGGTTGTGATTACACAATAGAAGAATTAGTCAGGTGTAACTAGCTTGGTAGGAAACTTAGCTACTGCTTTTAAATAGACACATTTAGGCTAGCTTGGAAATGTTTGGTTGTGAATACTTATTGTAATATTCAGTCGAATGGTAGTTATCTTCTTAGCAATCATCTCTAGCTAATAAAGTTAAGTACTGTTGATATGGTAGTACAGATGCTAAGCAGTAGCTAGTAGCTAGCCTTCCTCTGTGAATGAAAACGACGTTAATGACTTGAACGTAAAACTTACTGGCCATTCCTGTGTAGGACACGACGACTTTATCCAATCCCAAATCACAGTGCAATACTTCCAGGGACGTAAAAACTATCGGACCTGAAAGCAGATTTATTTCTTTACATCTGACATTAAAACAGAAATAAAATCACTTATTTCAGCAGAACACAGGTTCCCTATGAGCTACGGTTATAATGGTTATTATTCAGATTGCAAAAATATTGATAAACTCCAAGATATTTTTTTATTGTTCAGTTTTATTAAGCAGAATACTGATGCTTTATCTATTGTCTTACATATATTAATATCTCT
>JAKKZN010000021.1:591424-606491 GCA_033441825.1 Pangasius elongatus
TAAACCCAAGGGTGCCAATACTTCTAGATACGTGTAATAAAAGATCTCCGTTGCTTATCTGTTCATCGATAACGCTTTTTCTGTTACAATGTTTTATAAAGAATATTATTGCTAATATTCACATATTCAGTTTTAGATCACAAACATAATTTTATTTCTCTCTACGTTGTCACTCCATCCACCGAAATATCAAAATATATTTTATATAAATATAAATAATTAAATAAAATTGGACTCACCCTCGTATTCCCACCACAGGCTCAAGGAGTCTGAGGAGCACAGAAGCTGCCGCTCTGAGAAACTCCTCGCGCTTAAACTCACCACTACAGTTACAGCAAGACTGAGACGAGTTAAAGTCCACGACGGCATCATGAACACTTTATGTCGCGTTATAAGCACACGGGGTCCAAACTGACCCGGGGCTGGCGCTTCCAGCTATAACCTCTGACTGAAATGCCACATGTAAATGCCACATTGTTGGTTTTTTTGGACAAAACGTAATAAGGGGAAATGTTTATTTTAAAAGGAAGTGTTTAAAAGTCTGTAGAGAACTGATGGGCTTCAGGAGAAGCTGCTGGCAAACGCACAAACCGCTTTTCCGGACCCAGTATAGCAGATATACACGCTTTTATATGTTAGGATACAGCATTAGAGTTTTGTACTTGAGTTTGAATTTTATTTTCAGTCAGTAACGTGTTTGAAAACGAGTTGCTTCGTTCCAGAAAAGAAAAAACAGAAAAATAATAAAAGGGTTACAACTACAGCGACCAAGAAACCACAACACACATGCCATCCTGAAGGTGTGGAAACTAAGAGTCGCGCACATTCCTGAGGTGTACAACACTCTTCAGGTTGTTTTGAAGCAACATCATCAATCTCGCAGAAAATATCATGAAGACACGGGAGTTCATACAGAAGGGTGCGAAAAACAACAACAACAAACCCCAGTGAGTGGAAGTTCTTCAGGAGGAAACGGCCTGAGAGAAGGTCAGAGTAAAATGGCCTGGGCTGAGCTGACACGAAGGCTTCAGGAACTCAAACAGCCACTCTGTACAACCCTGATGCACAGAAAAGCATCTCCGAGCACACAGACACCCAGAGAGCACCAGAGAGCACAGCAGTGGTGCTTTCAGCGCAGATAAAAAACTGAAACCAATAAACAAAAGCCAAATGATAAAGTACAGCTGAACTTGCACAAGCAATATTTATCTGAAAAGAAAAAAAAAAACTGCTAGACTGAAATATTAGTTCCTAAGTTTGAAGACGCTGACAGTCTGCTCGGTGTCGCCATCTGGGGGCCGAACACTCGATTAAAAACAGCTTCAGCTCCTGAGGAGGTAAAATAAACGTGGGTTTGTACTGAAAGCGTCAAAAGAAAAGAATTCAGCACGTTAGAGAGTCATGATTCATGTTCCAGAAACTTTTCAGCGTTTTATCAGCATTTAAAGCCCAGTGTGTGTGTGTGTGTGTGTACTCACAGCATTACAGTGGGAGTCTTTAACTTTATTCATTTGTATCGGATCGAGTTATTAGTTTCAGTTCTGTTCATCTCTCACTTTCATTCATCTTTTATTTACATTAATTTAAACTCCAGAAGAGAAGAGGGATTTGGGATTTCTATCACTAATTCACCAAGCATTCTTTCTTTTCTTTTTTTCTCCCCTTTTAAATTGTAAACATCCATCCATCTACTGGAGTCGAATCGCAGGAGACTCGGGCACAAGATGGAGGAAACCCTGGACAGGGTGCGAACCCACTGCAGGGCACAATCTCACACACACACACACACACACACACACACACACACAGGAGGCGTGAAGCTGGACTCGGTTCTCACCTGCAGTGAGTAAGGAATAACACAACGAGCCGGAGTGGTACAAGAGGAATAAAACACTTCCTGACTTTTTGAAAAGCTGCATCAAGAAATAAAATCTCACCGATTTTCTGCTTTTTTTTGCTTGTTTCTTTTTTTTTAAACACAGTGTTGAACATACAATAACAGCGACAAGAGCAAAACCAGACTGAAAAGAAACACCATCAGAAAAAAAGGAAAAAAAATTCATAAAGACCTTTTCTTTCTTTTTTTTTAAAAAAGCATTTTTTAGTTTGTAAGTAGTGTTCAGGAGTTTACTGAAGTAAAGTAAACAGACTATGCCGAAGGTCCTGCATCATTTACACCAATAATTAAATGCCCAGATGATATTCCTTCCTGTTTTATGTATTTTATTTTATAAAACTCATTCTTAAATCTCAATTTCATCAAAACCACATTTCCACTCTGCAGTTATCCATTTATCATCAGTTTGGTTTGTGTAATTTTAGTATATATTATTAATTATACATTATTAATTATAACTCGATATATTTCTGCTAAAAGTGAATCACTGCACATGCAGTTCCACTGAGTGGCGCTGTTTTTGTAGATTACATGCACTAGTATTGGTATTTATTTTGGCATTTTTAATAATTTAGGGACGATGCGTCATGGTGACGTCACACACATCATCCCTTAACATTTTAACTGCTGGGAAAAAGTGAAGTAAAAGACTCCGTCGTCTAAACTCGGACAGGACGGGAATAAATATTCAGATCACGGCTCATTTCTCTACATCTCCCCTGGTGTTCCTCTTTACACCATCAGAAAGCAGAATCTCTCAGATGAGCGGAAATCACTCCGTTTAAGAGAGAAAGAAAAAATGAATAAAATCCTTTAAACTTCACTGAGCATCACGGCCTGCGATCCTCCGCGCTGCAACACCAGCTACAGCCACTAGATGGAGACACTCAAAGGAAGGTGGTGCAATAAAGAATAATAAAAGTGTAATACTTTACTATTTTTCTTTGGATTGTAAAGTACATTAGCACCTTGTTCTAACGCTTCAACTCAGGAAATAAAGAGCAGAGACAGTGTGTGTGTATTAAACATTTATTTTCCATAAACCAAGTGATGTCCCAGTACACCTGAAAAGAAAAGGTTTCAGATGTTAGAGATGTGAATAATTCAGTACATAAAGAACATTTTAATCTACAAAAATTATGTTTTTTCAAATAAAATCTGTCTGATTTTATTCAAGAAAAGCAAACCAGCAGTTATTAAAAACTCCACACTAAACATTTTAAACACTGATCTGTAAAAGCTTTAAACTCTTTACACAGACGGAGTAAAGCGGAAACACACGAGCTCGAGTTTACCGAGTTGTGGCTTTTAATAATCTGTATTTATTTAGTTTTATTAGTTCTCTCTCCTGCTCCACTCACACACACACACACACACACACACGCGTTTGTTCGCTTGGTTCACCTTCAGTTCATCCTCCTGATGAGTCTGTTGATCTGGTCCTCTCGGTTCCCGGCGTCTCCTCCCTCCACAAAGTGAGTGGTCTTCTTGTTCATGCCGCCGCGAGGAGACGACAGCTTGAAAGGCCACAGAAAGTTGTTGGCGGCTTTGAAGTTCCTGCCAACGGTGTAGATCTCGTGGATCAGATCTTCCATGCAGATGATTCCATACGAGCCTGGAGAAATTAGGAGCAACGTTCTCATTACATTCGGCCCTCAGACGCGACACTTCACCTGCACAGCGTTACTAAAGCGCATCACGGTTCTGTCTGGGAGTCGGCCGGGCTGGGCGAGGAAAATACTCACAATAACACTCAATAATTGATCCGTAAAAGACAGAAAACTGAATTTTACTGCGGTGTTCAGTGCTGATCAACGGCTGACGTGCGTTATTCCACCTTTCCTCGCTCTATAAAGGTCATAAAATCAACTCCCCACTGAGAGAAGTTCAGAAATTTATTAAAAATCATATCCAGCGCTGCAAGCTAAAGCGACATTGGCACTAGATCTGGCGACTTTTTTTTTGAAGAAGAAGAAGAACTAAAGAGAGCTTAAGCAGGTTCTCGAGCAGACGTTAGTGACGGTCCTGAGCACGATACGGTTCTCCAGCTGCAGATAAACGAGCTGAGGGCAGCTTCGCTCCTCTCACCATCAGTGTGTAAAGACTGACTGTTGCGCTTGCGGCCAATCACAGATCACCGCCGTTCCCGACGACCAATCACTGACCGCCACTGTATGTCCCACCCCTCACACTTCAACGTTTCTCCGAGATACTTAAAGTAACGGTTTCCTTCATCACTAATCACTGACACTGAAAATGTGTAGAAGTTTGTGGTCCTGCGACCAAAGGCGACTTTTCTACAAAAAAAATAACCCATTTTCTATTCCAACTGTAAATCTTCCTTCATGCAGTCTTTGTCTTTTGATATGCTAAATTTCATGATGAATAAATTAATATGCAAATTAGTCTGACATCACATAGCAACATTTTGAGCATGTTTAAGATGCGTTCCTCTGAAGAGATTCGGCAACACAATCTGCGTCAGAGAGAGTGAGAGAGTGTGGAGAGAGAGAGAGAGAGAGAGAGTGAGAGTGTGTGTGTGTGTGTGCATGCGGTGTTTTTACCGATGGTCTTCTCGATGAGCGAGTTATCGGTCAGAGGAATGCGCTGCTTGTTGATCTTGCCGTATCCGCGCTTGTAGATGAGCTCGCGCACAGACTTCAGGTTGGGGTAACTGAGGGACAAAACCACACACACACACACGTCAAATACTGCACCTGAGCAGGTGTCACACCTGAGACTTCCCCTTTAACAAACACCTGCATTTAACCAGCATTCTAACCCAATTCTACTGTCTGAAAGTGCAGAGAAAAGTAAAAGCAGCGCGGTCACCCCCAGGCGATGTACGGCTCGGCGATACGCAGCATGTTGATGGAGGCCTTGTTGAGCTTGACGAAGACGCCGTTGAAGATCTGGCGCAGACGCAGGAGCTGCAGAACCTTACGCACTTTAGGGCTCACGCCGTTGATACTGCGGAGGGAGACACACACAGCGTTAACGGACCTGCGCTCAGACTCGTGTGTCTGCAGTTACACACAGACGTGTGGTTTCAGTGAGACTGGCTGATTAGCAGAGGAATCACCACGGTCGATATGACGGGGAAAAAAGAGCTGCATCATTAACCACCTCGTTACAGAAGGAACACTTCACCCAGAACACCACCGCACTGTTCACATCTGGAAACATCTGGAAACTAAAACTGCATCCATAGCGACACACACAAGGAAGGAAAAAAAAACCATCACCACTGAGCAGGATCTCAGAGTTCTCTAACACACGATCACTCACTCAGATTTTTTAGTCCGGATGTAAACACAGAATCTGGTTCAGTCTTCGAAACTCGAAAAAATATTTTAAAAATAAAGTTTCCATCTCTTGTTCAACCTTTACGTCATGTTATCTATATTATCAATTACTCCTAAGAATTTACTCAAAGCGCAGTTTATTTGCATTGTTTTTTTCCCCTGTAATTAAAAAAAAAAAGTTGCACATGAAACAAAGCGGTCAAAGCTCGGGTGAAATGTTCCTCAGAACTGACAACGTAACCTCCCTGTAGAGGTAACCCTCACCCTCTGATCCGGATAACGAAGGCCAGTTTGGGCTCAGCGGGGACGTAGAAGTTTCCGGCTTTGCGAGCCATGCGGTTCATGCGGATCTCGCGCCTGTACATCTGCCGGTACTCTTTGTGGTAGAACTGCGCTCTGGCGTAGATCAGGTTCCGGGTGATTCTGCGATTCTAGAGAGAGAGAGNGAGAGAGAGTCAGAACACCACTCAGGTGACTTGCGTTTCATAAACGTGACTTTATAAAGCACAAACCTTCTTCTCGACCCGCAGAGCCTTGACCCGAGCCGCCTTGAAGGCCGCATAGCGCTTCCTCTTCTTCAAGAGGCCTTCGGGGACTGACGGAACTTTCTTCTCCTTCGTCTCTTTCTTCTCCTTCACTGCCTCTTTCGTCTCCTTCTTCTCTCTGAAAACAAACACAAACAATGTCAGAACAAAACAATACGACTTCCTAAAGAAAGACCACAACGCGCAAGAAATTAAGTTTTGGCACTCAAGTGTCTCATCAGCGAGATGAAATTCCTGGACATAAAAGTAACTGTTTATAGCGTTAATTATAAATAAAACTCTTTATTGCACCATTTTGATTTAACAGTTTATTCTGATTTTATTCTATTCATCTTCATCCTTCCACATTTTATTTTAACATTTAACTTTAACACTCATTTATTTATACACCGTTGCTGAAGACCTGCAATATATTTTAGATAAACTGTCACAAATTAAATTGATTTATTTTAAAAATTACTTTATATATAACCCTGTATTTTCCCAATCATCCCTATAACTCAACTTTGTGACTCCAAAACACCTTTTATAGCAGACTGTCAGTAGATTAAGCAGCTTAAATGCTGTTGACTCATAAAAATAAACTTTTCAGGTCAGAATTAAAGGAATTTAATGATCAGGATGCAGAAATTCCACATGCAATGTGACATGACATGATGAAAACATTCAAATGGGAGTGTTTATTGCTAAAGTTGGTTATTTTTAACTTTCCAGTGACTGCAAACAAACATTAATTAACGAAAAATAAAACGGTGATCATCATGAGACTAGCACAGGTAACGTTAGCGCTTAGCATCCAGCTAACACAGGTGTAGTGTCCTGATTATACACTACTGTAGAGCGTGAGGTAGTATTTTAACATTAATTCTGCTCTAAATGTATTTTGTATAATTGTTTTATTCTAAAACAAACGCTTTTATTCAGTTGAACCCTCTCACCAACTACAGGCCGGTTAACATCACGCTGCTAATGCTACACTGATCCAGACACTTCCATCTTTAACATCAACCTTTATACACTTTAGACTCCATATCCGTCACTAATATCGACTTTAGCACACAGATAAGTGTTTAAACATTATTCTCCATCCGAGATTGACAGCGAACAGACACCACAGACGCCGATGGAAGAAGATTTAAACGACAAGACAGTCGACTTACGTTTCACCCGCCATTATGCCCACGGTAAAAGAGGCTTTCACGCATGCGCACAGACGCCTTATAGGTCCGCACACTTCCGGTCAGGATTAGGTATTCTTTTATATCGCCTGATTTTTAGAATCAAGGAATTTACTTTATTTATCAACAAATGTTTATTTATTAAAAATCCTTAAACATTAAAAAGCGTTGACTGACAATGATAAAAGGATAAATTAATGTAAAATACACGTTAGTTGTTTGTGTTATGCTAATCTAATACTTCTAAAGTAACAAGGAATAATATGACTTTGTGTACACAACCTAGCTAGCTAGCTAGCGCTAACACTTAATAAAAAAATTATTATAATAATATAATTGTAAATTGATGAGTAGAAAATATTATTGCGTGGCACTTCAGGCGAGTTACTGCCCACCTATGAGGCGCGGGTGATCATGGGAAATGAAGTTTTTAGACTCACAGCATAACGGAAAATATTCATACTACATGAAATGCTTCAAAAAAAGAAAAAGTTTAACAAAAAACAAACAACACGTATAATAAATAATCAATGCAATGTCTAATCTTGTTGTCGATTTCAATCTGAAAATTACTTTAGAGAAAAAAAAACTTTAAAACTTAAAATTCTTATTAGTTGGAAAACATCAGGGTTGCCAGATTGCAATAATTGACTCCAGTTTAAACAGTATGCTGACCTGCGCTGGGAGTTTATATCAAATCTTCTCCCAAAAAATTCATTTTAAAAATACATTTTCTCTTTTCACTTTAAAAACTTTGTGTTTAGTAAAATTTTAAAACTCTAGCCAGAGACGTTTATGACCAAAAACAAACAAATAAACAAATAATAGCTCTAAAAGCTATCAATCAATCCGGAGACGGGAATAAAATCATATACCTGTTGGTATGTATCATTAACCATCTCCTGTATTACACACACACACACACACACACACACACACACACACACACACACACACACACACACAGTCTAGGAAACAGTATAACATCCAGTTCCACTACAGCGGAGGTTCCTCTCCCCGGTCCTGGAGAACCCGCTGTCCTGCATGTTTCAGTGTTTTCTCTGCTCTCAACACACCTGATTCAACTAATAATCTAACTAACAGCTCTTCCTGAGGTGAAGTGTGTGTTGGAGCAGGACCGAGGGTTCTCCAGGACCAGCGTTAGGAACCTGTGCTCTGACTGATGGTCTGATGAGACAGAGCTAGAACTTTAATTTTAAAGCTACATTAGATGAGTTTTTTTCCTCCAAGATTAAATCTCTAAGCGTTACATGGGTTCAAGATTTGAATGATTTCCGTCCATGAGCACGAAACTCCGCCCCCAGGATCTACTTCGGCTTGTATAGTGTCTATTAAATGACTGACAGAAAGCGCATCCAAATACAAACAAGCGTTCCGGATGGGAAGTCAGTTTTCCGAGCGAGTTTTCTCAGAGATTTAATCCGCTTTTGCTAAAGCCACGGCGTAACTCCTCGTTTTTCTACACATCTCTCAGGTTATTTGTACAAGTGAAGATAAAAAAACGATTATTGCAGCTTTAAGACATGAGTTTGGCCCAAATACAACGCTAGAGAACACTCTCGCTGCTGTGAAGCATGGTGGTGGCAGCGTCATGGTTTGGGGCTGCGTCTCCTCAGCTGAGATGGAGTCTCTAGTCACAACAGGCTGTGAGTCGTGTGAGTCGAGGTTCTCCGCTCCATCCGGTTTGACGCTATGTCGTTGTTATCATTAACGTCATCCTGTAACACCAGAAAGGATGTAGATCCATAATCTGATCTAAAAGTCTAATCTGGCAACCTTGTTCCTCTGTTCCGCTGATGGGATCGTCTGGGATTTCGGTGACGACATCAGCGTGATGACATCACCCCGGTCCTGTATTTATGTTAGGAGCAGGAGGACGTGTACTGAGGAGTTAGAGGTGTGTGTGTGTGCGCGCGCTGCAGAAGTCGATCAGATGATAGTTTAGTTGCGTGTGTGTTTAGATCGGATCACCAGCACTGAGACTCGGTTTCAGATCAAACTTTCTACAGAAACTTTTTCGGTGGTCGGTAGCGAGGCGGTTGATGACGATGCACATCGCGGCGGAGTTCTGCGTGGTTTGCGTGAAGGTGCTCTGGTCGTTCGTGGCGGCGGCGGCGCGGTGGCTCGTGAAGCCGCGGGAGAAGCGCGTGCAGGGCCGAGTGTGCGTGATCACCGGGGCCGGAAGTGGACTGGGCCGCCTGTTCGCGCTGCACTTCGCCCGTAGAGGCGCCACGCTCGCGCTCTGGGACATCAACCGCACCGCCAACGAGGAGACCGCGGAGCTCGTGCGCGAAATCTACCGACAAAACACCACCGACACGAGCAGCACCTGCACAGGTGAGTACAAACCCTGCAAAGCGCACGCGTCTGTGTGTGTGTGTGTGTGTGTGTGTGTGTGTTTGTCTGTGTGTGTGTTTGTGTGTGTATCTGTCTGTTTGTCTGTGTGTGTGTCTGTCTGTCTGTTTGTCTGTGTGTGTGTGTGTGTGTGTGTTTTTGTGTGTGTATTTGTCTGTCTCTGTGTGTGTGTGTCTGTGTGTGTGTGTGTGTGTGTTTGTGTGTGTATCTGTCTGTTTGTCTGTGTGTGTGTGTCTGTTTGTCTCTGTGTGTGTGTGTGTGTGTGTGTGTGTGTGTGTTTATCTAACATTAAGTACAGAGGCTCAGTGAGGAGTTTAGTAACACTGACTCTAAAACCGCTGATGATCTGAACATAAAGATTTTTATTTTTCTCTAAAAATGACCTAAAAGTCATGAATCCAAAATTCAATACATTTAACATTATGAGATTTCTATTTCCACAAAGTTTATTCTGTACTTTAAACTTTGAAAATTTCCATCCAAAACTTAACCCAGACTCAGAAATTAAAGATTTAAAAAAGATTTATGCTGAAAAGTTCAGGCTGAGTCGGAATTAAATACGCAACAGTGAATTCATAATTAAATAAAAGTTTCATTTTTAAAAATTAAAATCCAAAATCTCAAATTAGACTTTTAACATTTCACCGTTTGGCCCTGAGGTGGGCGTTTTCACGAGAGATTTCTGTTGGGCTTCTCTGAAATGTGCAGAATAATTAAAAGTTATAAAGTTATTTCTGATGAACGCAGATTCTGTGCAGATGAATAAGATTTTTGTTTTAAAAGTTTTTTCTGAAGCCATTTTACAGAAAAGTTTGGTCCTAAATGAAATATAGAATCTCATATTAGCCGAGTTTATAGACTTTAAAGTGACTTTAAACTGTAGATTTCATCCAGCTGAAAGTTTACGCTTGAAAAGTGGGCGTGTCCTCAGGATTTCTCCATCAAACATCCAATCCAGAAACACGGAGACTTTACAGACTCACACACACGTCATTATATTATTATTATATTATTATTATTATTATTTTATTAATATCGTGTGCGATCGTGTGTGTACAGGTTCAGACGCCAGCGTTGAGGAGTTGCCCGTGTTCCAGCCGCAGGTTTACACGTACGTGTGTGACGTGAGTAAGCGTGAGAGCGTGTACGCCACGGCCGAGCAGGTGAGGAGAGAGGTGGGAGACGTCACGTTCCTCGTCAACAACGCCGGCGTGGTTTCAGGACGTCACCTCCTCGAGTGTCCCGACGAACTGATCGAGAGGACCATGATGGTCAACTGCCACGCCCACTTCTGGGTCAGTAGGAGGAGTCTTCGTCCCGTCGGCGTGCGTTACATCAGACACGTGACTCGGTCGGGTGTTAATTTGTCTCATGTGCTTCACAGACCACGAAAGCTTTTCTCCCGAAGATGCTGGAGTTGAACGAGGGCCACATCGTGACTGTCGCCAGCTCTCTGGGTCTCTTCACCACGGCCGGGGTCGAGGTGTGTGTTCTGTATCCCTGCGTTTTGATCCTGATATGAACGCGTTGTTTTCTGCAGATCTAATTCTCCCCGGTCGTGTTTTTGTCGCAGGATTACTGCGCGAGCAAATTCGGCGCCATCGGATTCCACGAGTCCCTGAGCCACGAGTTAAAGGCGGCGAACAAAGACGGGATCAAGATGACGCTGGTGTGTCCGTTCCTGGTCGATACGGGGATGTTTAAAGGCTGTGAAATCAGGTCGGTCTCCGTTTAGCAGAGCGGACACTCGCAACCTACAGTTCAGTGCAGAAGTTTTTACCTCCTTTGGTGTGTCGAGGAGGGAAAAACATATAAACGTGGCTTAATTTCACAATTTATCTACAAAAAAAAAAATTCACTCATCAAAATAACGCATCAAAATTTGCGTTAACGAAGGAAACCTAAACCTGGAAGTGCACGTGAATGAATTATGAATTACTTCGCTGTCACCTTAGATTTGCTGTAGGGGTGTACAAACTTTTGCACAGACCTGTATATAAAGCCGGAATATATTTAATGTTGTTCTCTTGTAAATGTGCTGGTGAGAAGCTTATTCATTATATGACTTCTATAATTAAACAATAATAAAAAGAAATCAATCTAATGGATATAAATGAATGCTAGATGAACTGATCGTGTTTTTATAAGGTTATAATTTATTAATTATATATTCATATGATACATTAATAATAAATGAATTACAGTGTATGATAATGACGATTAAGAATGAATAATTTATGTGATGTTGTTGATGTTGGGTTCTCCTGCGCAGGAAGGAGATCGCACCGTTTTTCCCGCCGCTGAACCCCGAGCACTGCGTGCAGCGAGCCATGAGCGCCATCCTGACGGATCAGCCGATGGTCTGCACGCCGCGCGCCATGTACGCCGTCACCTTCATGAAGACGTGAGTCACGACGCCGACGCTTATCGTTTTATAGAAACAGTTTTTATGAGTAAATCATTTCAGGCTGTTCAGTTTGATTTGACGGAGATGTCACGTCGCAGTTTACAGATTTTACACACGAGTAGAAAATATAAAAGGTGAATGAAATGCAGAGATGAAAAATAAATAAATAAATAAATAAATAAATAAATCTGTGGTGGTTTAAACTCTGTATTGAACTGCACAATATAGTCATCTAGTGATGTAGGGGCTTTCAGAACGGTTTTATTACATCATAAAATATTAGAACCAATCAGGTTTCAGTATGCTAATGAAGCAGTGCTTTACCAGGGAAACAGAGCAATGTTTGCATATTCATAGAATCTGCGTTTAATGGCTGTTAGAGCCACCGTTTTATTATTTATTAAAGTAAAAAATCCATTGTACGTTTTGTGGGTTTTCAGCGACTCACTCATGGGATTTAAACTCACAACCCTCTGAGCTGCGCAGCTTCCACTTCCTCGCCACGTTACCGTATTTTTAACGGCTGCTGATGTCTCTGTTGCAGGATTTTGCCGTTCGACGCCATCGTGTGCATGTACCGCTTCCTCGGCGCTGATAAATGCATGTATTCGTTCCTGGCTCATCGGAAAGAATCCACCAACAACAACGAGTCGAAGATCAGCATGTAGGCCCTCGGATCTTCTGCGATATGGCCTTACATCTCTGACGCTCAGGTTCATCTGGAGCAAGAAATAAGAACTGTAATTACGCGACTTGGAAAACTCTGGATCTTGTTAAGCTGCCTACACACTTCCGTTTTTAATCCTGATCATTCAATCATCAGCAGTTAGACATGTGCCGATATTAGAGAGTTTATGCCCCGATAATTGCCTGCATTTTTATTTTAAAAGAAAATCTCACAGGAAAAAACAATGGATTATTGTTCACGATGTAACAAGCATGTGTTATCGCATCATAAAATATAAGAACCAATCAGATTTCAGTATGCAAATGCAGTAAGTTCCGGTTAGCGGGGGGAGGGGCGGGGTGTGTACGGGTGGGTTTCTGATCTGCTTTGATAAACTTTTTAGTTTTTGTGGGTTTTTTATCATATTGTATTTTAAATAATGACCTTACGTTCTCATTTTGAGGCTTTTTAAAAGTAAATAAACTTCAGTCACACACAGAATTATGGGATATCGTCCTCCAGGACACAAGCTTCTGATGTTTCCATTAAACATGTCCTCCAGACGGCGTGTGGCCTGATGCTGCGTTCTGAGCCGACAGGAATACCGGCACACGTCTTTATAAAGTCCTCTGATCAGCCTGATTGTGAAATAATGCAGTATGTTACTGTAATAATGTACACTGTCTTTATTTATATAGAATTATTTGTAATTTCTGTCTTGTTCGATTCCACACTGTGACCAAACGTTTGTTACTTTAGTCGTTGTTCTTTTTCTGACAACTTTTAAAAATGTATTGTATATTCACATGTGCAATATGTATCATTCTTACAATAAATATTTTATCCTAAAAAATAAACTGTTTTTTTTAGCTCCTTTTTTTTTACATAAAATTAAAAACAATAGGAGTCGTGTTTGAGAAATTTGATCAAATTGTGTTAATTCTTTTTAATAACTGATGATAAAATGTTCACATCTTTGTTTAAGATGTTCAATGAGTATACTACGACTAGTGCAAAAGTTTGTACACCCACATGGTATTTTGAAAGGAAAGAAAATTAAACATGTTTTACAATTTGTTTACAGTGAACTTTACAAAAAATAATTTGCTGTTGATTATAATGAAGGAACATCTGAGAACCCTAACGCATTAAACGTCTCGTTACTATGAATTAAAACTGCTTTAGGGTGTACAAACTTTTTTAATCTATACCACAGCGCTGCTGAATTCTGCGCTCTGATTGGTCAGAAGGTGTTGATGAATCCTCTATAACAGCAGCTCTGACAGTAGCGCAGGTTTATATTAATTAATGCGCTCGTGCTAATACGTTATCGTCGCTATAGCAACGGCTCATTCACAGGGACGTGTACATAAACAGATTTTAAAAATCTTTACTATGGTGACATTTTCTTGGAGTAAGGAGAAGTTTATTTTACATTTAACACAGGAGTTTACGCCTTGCGGTTTCTCAGTGACATGACAAGCTGTGTTTGTTTTTTTTAAAAAAAAAGAGATAAAAGAGCGGCTGGTGAGGGAACGACTGTTTATAGCTGCTATAATGTAAATCAGAACAGGAAGTGACTTATTTCACTGATATTCCACAACATTAAACATAACTATAAACACACACACTGCTGTGGTGTAAGAGGAATAGAACAGGAAGAGGACGTGCTGTTAGAGGAACATAATCAACTTCAGGGTGGTAACAGAAAACCATCTTCATCACACCACCATGCCATTCGTAACACACACACACACACACACACACACACACACACACACACACACACTTACCTAGCACATACAATAAGATTGTTATTAAGGGTATTAGTGGAAGAAATAACATGAAGTAACTACAACTGTTCTAAAGTTATATTTATGGTGTAATTGTAAATGTTTCACACAAATATAATGCATTAGCGGTAATATTTATATTCTCACTACATCATATTTCTAATATTAATATTAGAAAGGGTTCCAAGTAGAACTTGGACGCTAAGAACCCTTAAAGAGTCATTTTTCCTAAGAGTGTGTGTATTAGCTGGGTAAGTGTGCGCTAAAACTGCAAATTATTGCTCATGATCTTCTTCTTAAAACCTAGAACCCGTCAGGAGTTTTACATAGAGGTCCACTCTTGGATAAAAAGGCTCTTCAGGAGTTCTTCAGGAGTTCTTCAGGAGGTCATTAAGGTTTCACAGCCTCCTAAAATGGTTCTGCTCGGTTTCTGGGAGACGAACAGTGTGCTGTAGGGTTCTACATAAAACCTTTAAGGGTTCCCTCGTGATAAATTTGAGAATAATGTATAAACGTTTTGTTCTAATCAAGAACCCTTAAAGAAAGAAAAAAACTTCTTTCAAGAAGAAATAATGTTTGCTCGACAACACTTTACTCGATTTATTTCAGCTGAATGAAACAGGAACGTCATGGAGACGTGCCCCGATGGGAGGGAACAGATTTCCTCATTTCTGATTCTGCATTTTGGGAAGCGCACGCACACACACACACACACACACACACACACACACACACACACACTTCCTGTGGAACGCTCCACATGATTAAGATAAGCGACTCTCCCTCAGCTGTGCTTTGGCTATGACTCATGACTCTGCTGTGTGAATAGGATTCCCTTTTCTCCCTCCAGGAACCAGACGAAGCTCATGCAAACTCACACAGCAGCTCATCTCTGATAT
>JAKKZN010000021.1:606591-616703 GCA_033441825.1 Pangasius elongatus
TGAATAGGATTCCCTTTTCTCCCTCCAGGAACCAGACGAAGCTCATGCAAACTCACACAGCAGCTCATCTCTGATATTTCACTCCCTCACTGCTTTCACTCGAAAGGAATGTGTGTGTGTGTGTGTGTGTGTGTGTGTGTGTGCGTGCGATACCGGGACCCAGTGGGATTTCCAGTCACTGTGCGTAGAGGAACACTGAGAAATCTTACTTCCCAAAAGTTCAGTTTATTATTAGAGTGTATCATTATCACACACGTCAGTATCCACTGCAGGAATGTAGATTACACAGCGACGGCAGCTTCAGTACGACACGGCCAGAGAAACCTGTCCATGTACGGATCAGTGGAATATACTTAATATATAACAAATAAAGCAGTAGCAATAAAACCTGTAACTGTGTGTAATAGACTGTAATAAAACCTGTAATAAAAATATATGACAGTATGTAATAACACTGTGCAACAAGATATTTAACACCATATACAGGATATAATGTAAAAAAAAAAAATTCTTTACAGATTCTTTGGATAGAGAAGTCAGAGTAGGGTTCTGCACAGAACCTTTAAGGTTCCCTCAGAGGGATGACAAAAGGGATGTAAAAATAAAGCGTATTTAATTACATGCATCACAATACTTTGTAATAATAAAACAGTATACATTACACATGTAATATTTGTGACTGTGTGTATCTGTGAACTTATTTGTTACACTATGGCTAATTCAGTCTTACTGACTTGCTAATTAATTAATTAACTGCTTAATAAGTTCTGCAGGTTAGGAGAATATTTACTGGGGAAAATTCTTCTTAATTCTTGACCCTGTTATTGCTATTAATGTGCATTACTGTCGACCTTTCTGACTGATCTGATGGTTCTGTTCTGTAAAGTGACTTCAGGTTCGAGAAAGGTATATTATATATATATATATATTAATCATACTACTGATGTTAACTGTTAGTTCTGCTATAACTGTGGAATTAAGTGTAAAAGCATGAGGCTTCAGCATCACTCTGTATCTGAAATGCACATGATCACGAGTCACTTTCTGTCTAAAGCAGCCTCATCGTTTTGTTTTTTTTTTCATCTGAACTGATAGTGAAAGGTGACGGACAGGAAACAGGAAATTCAGCTCACACTGTGATTAGTGTTTCCAGGTGTGTGTGTGTGTGTGTGTGTGTGGGTAGTCGCTGTGATCACAGTGATAACAGGATTCCCCTTCTCGGGATATTCACTGCTCGTACGAGTGAAAGGCTTTTCCATTAACATCATGATATTAATAATATCAGCCATGTGGAATAAACCTGTATATAACGGTTCATGCATCAGTAATGGAAAGGTTATAACGCTGTTCCTGTCTTCCTCATAAAGCTGAAGATAAAGCTTAATAATAATAATCATATCTTCATAAAGGTAGACAATCCTTCTGTAACGCAACAGTCTGTTTCATCACAGTCAGAGAAACCTGGACTTTCTCAAACATCTCCTTTCTCTGGTTTCCGCTTTGGCAGGGACATGAGCTGATCGTATTTTTCATTAGCACCTCCTCTGCGTCTTCATGATTCATCTGGGCAGAACATGTTCTCAAAGATTTCCACATTAAAAGTAATGACTAAACACACGACTAGACGGCCCTTTAAGCCATTCGAGAAACATCTGAATTAAAAAATGAGATCATCCTCTCTGAAATTCCCAGTTTTACTACAAAGATCATTTATTAGAGCACGTGATGATTCTCAGCTCGTCACTGTTCACCTGCACCTGCTGCTGGAATGAAACCTGCAGAGGTGAAAGTTAATTAAAGAAACGAACACTTTTAGCTACTTACATTCTGATGAAAGAAAAAACGCCACATTTTAATTTTTATTCCTTATATTTTAATTTCGGAGACTTCAAGCGCTTGTTGCAAATCTTTAACATCACGGATCATATACAGGACGCGCCAATCAACCTTTCTGTGCATTTTTCCTTTTTTTATTTTTTATTTATTACAGACAAATAAGTCCATAACAGACCATCCGCTTTACCCAACTTTCTTATTTAAAAAAAAAAAACTTCATCTCATGAATAATCTCATTCTGTCTCATTAATCTCCTTCTTTGTTTGAATTTTTTATGATACTTTTAGGATAGGAAAAAAAAGTACAAGCTCTAGCCCCGCCCCTAATCTCAGCAACTTTTTATTTAATTCATACAATTCATGCCAGTTGTTACGCATTAGTGTGTGAGTGTGTGAGCCCATGCTGGAAAAGAAAAACCTTTACTGGCTTTTATCAAAATGTTTAAGCCTTTATAAAATAAGACTTTATAAAAGCCACTGATCCCATCGGACTGTTAAATTCGGAGTATTTCCCCTCGAGAGCGCAGAACACGCCTTTCCCGGGAAGGCAGGGAACCTGGGGTCAAAGTTCACGGGCGTAAGAGTTTAAAGAAAGGAGTGAGGATGAGATGGAAAGGTGGTGGGTGTGCAGAAAAACACTAACTTCACAGAAAGGGAAGTCAGTGATGAGGAGATGTGTGTTTAGGCGTCGTCCTTCTTCTGAACTTCACTTAAAACAACAAAATCAAAATACAGCTTTTATAAAAAATAAATAAATAAATAAATAAAACAAATCTAATGCATTTTAGTGATTTGAGGGCTTTGTTTTGTTGCTTTTCCCCTTTTTATACAGAGACAAACGTGTATTTTCCAGCGATTAGACCACATTTCTGTGTTAGAATAAATTAACTAAATAAATAAAGCTTTTGTGAAAACTTTTGAGATTAAACAAAGAAACGTTAAGACAAAGAAACGCTCTACAACCAGGAACTTAAATCTCATGTACTCTGTCAGTACAGATTTATTTAATGGACCCATATATATATTTATTTAATGGACCCATATATATATTTATTTAATGGACCCATATAAAACCCAAGTTAATATATACATAATTTCAGTATTAACTTTATAATTAATAAACCTCTCCAGTCCCATTCTGGGTATTTATTAGAACCATGGAGCTTTTCATTTCTGAGATGTTCAGCTACAGAAGACGGTCCACACTGCCCTTATTTTATTTTAATATCATCTTATTTTTAGGCGACTCTTACGAGATACTGAGGTTTAAATTAAACCCATTTTAATCCAAGCGAGAGCTCAAACAGTCTGATAACTACAGTACGACAACACAACGATAAATACGACCTTTATTAAGCTGCGTTTATGATTTACGCCACTGTAACAAAAATAAAGCATCACGGCCCTCCGGCTGTCTCCAGACTGCACTGTAGGAAAGACTGCTCTAAAATATTTAATCAGCATTTATGAGATAAAACCGGAAATCTGTAACGGTGCACACACACACACGCGCACACACACACACACGTGCGCACACACACACACACACACGCGCACAATGTGGTGTGTTCCAGTAAAGAAGACACTGTGGAATGTGAAGAAACATGTGAATGAGGCACTGAGGGTTGATGTGAAACACGGCGGTTAGGAAACGTCTTCACCCTGAGCACACTTCTCTCACTTCCACACTTCACTTCTGGGGAATTTGTGTCAGCTGGAGATATTTCAGGAGCTAAGCTGAAGTTTCACTTTTTCCTCAAACATCCAGCGTTAAAGGCGACGGTGCTGCAATCTGTTATTTTTAGCTTCTGCGTTATTATGAAAGAGATTTAAATAAAACGTCCTACGCTCCAACTCCAGATTAAGGAACTTCAGTAAAGCTACCAAACAGCTGGAACCCGTCAGCAAACATTCAACAAGTCCTCTCTATAAGCTAAGAACCTTTAAAGAACCCTTTTTTCTAAGCGTGTGTGTATTTTCAATGCAAGCGTGTTGTACAAACTCATAATTATTGCTCATTATTTTCTTCTTAATACCTCGAACCTGTCAGACTCACTAAGAAAAAAAAGGGTTCTTTTCAAGGGTTCATGGATAATCATGAGTTCTTAACCTCCCGAGATGGTTCTAGCTGTGAACGAGTGAGTTTCTGTATCAGAAAGAGATCCAAGTGGAACCCTTTTAAGAACCTAAGAACCCTTACTGATCTGATGAACCCTTAAAGAACCCCTGAAGAACCCTTGCGTGTATTAACTGGGTAGCTAAATCATTGCTCATTATTATTTTCTTCTTCTTAGCCAGAACCTGTCAGGCATCTGTATGATACTTGGGTTCTTCACGGGTTCTTTAAGGGTTCTTAGCCTCCACTCAGGGTTCTACTACACTTCATTGTAGGGTTCTGTGCAGAGCTCGCTCGGTTCAGCTTTGTTTGGTTGGTGTTACGGTTCCTCAGTGGGTTCTTTAATTCCTAACAGAGTTCTAGTGTGGAACCCGTTCTGACAGGGAAACACCGTGGTTCAGGACTCGACAGAGAACCTTCAACGGTTCTGCCTTAAGCAGAAGAATGTAAAAGGCCCTCAGAAAGTGCTCCTGTACGTCAATACTGTTTATTTACCTTCTCTGATTTTTAGCTAAACAAGTAAACAAGATTTTCTTCCTCATGATCCCTCAGTATTTAATCCTGTTTTCTGTATTTGACATGTCTGATACTAACTTTGAACCTAAAAAAAAAAAACGTTATAATATATAAAGTTATAATATAATAATAATAATAATATTGTGTGCTTATGAGTCAAACAAATACCAATGGCGATGCTGCCCTCTAGAGGAACCAGCAGGAATAACAGGGGGATATTTAATTTGCTCCATGTTCAAGTCCTCATTTGATATGAACAGTTGCACTATTATTACTATTATTATTATTATTATTAATCTCAAGTGAATTGCCAGAGATAATCAGACACATTAATAAACACATAAAACACAGAGAGCCTGCAGTCATTCAAAATATATTATATATATTTTTTTAAATTCAAACATTTTGTTTAAATAATGTTAAATAACAAAAACAAAACATAAACCATCACACGTTACCAAATTAACCGTTACTAAACCATAAAGCCCGAGCCCAAAAATCATACTGAAATCTCTGAAATCAGAACACACACACACACACACACACACACACACACACACACACACACAGATACTGAGCTCTGATCGAATCCAGTCCTCAGTCTTCAGCCGGGGCTTTAAACTCCAGAGATTAACTACCGGAAAAAGAGGAATAAAAACAGCCTTCATAAGCCAGCACTGTGAGCGTTCATCTATTCCACGTGAAAAAGCTCGAGTGCGTACACGACCTGACGTAACAGCAGAAGAGACGGATCGAGTGGGTCGTTTCATTCTACCTCCAAAATAACCTCAGCTCTTCTTTAAAACACTACGAAGAAGAAGAAGAAGAAGAAGAAGAAGAAGAAGAAGAATAAGAAGAAGAAGAAGAGTGTTTTAGTGGCATTGAGCTGCGAGTCCTGCAGTCCTCATGATCAGGAATGTTTTACTTTGTTTTCATTTTTTAAATCGTGCCAATCGCCTTCTTTAAATTTCAAAACGAGAAACCGTTCTGCTCAGACGTGCTGTTTATGTGCTGCGGCTCCTCCTGAGCAGCCCAGAAGGGACGATGACGCGAATTTGACGTGTCCATGATATTATTATTACAATAATATATCGCAAACCACTGTATAAATGATTAAGGGAACACGCCCAGGTCCAGCCGAATAAAGATTTCTACAGTAAGTCGCTAAACTGAACTAATGGAAAGTGTCTGCTTTCTAATAAATGCGGCCAATCAGCCGAGACGGGTCGTCCTCCTGAATAATTTTTGCTTCTTAAAGGGAAAATCCCCCCCGAACAAGTCAATATTTATAATCAACATGCTGCAAAAGACGTCTTTCATGGACATCAAGGTCTCTCTATTCTACCTCTGTTTCTCTACATTACCCACAATGCCGTTTTTATCTCCTGATCTAAAACATATAAAGTTCTGTTTTATATTTACGCACTGGGACCAACTGCCGTTACGTTCCTTTAACATGCTTAAATAATTATTGCACAAAACATCAACCTGATAAGGCTTAATAAAAAAACAAAACCTACTCAACTACTGCTTGTCGCCTGATCCTGCGATGGTGCCAGTCCTGGGGGCGGGGCTTATTCGTAAACCGTTTCTCAACGCTTCTCGTCTTCGCCGGCAAATGCGATTTTATCCACCAATGAGACGCTCGACTGAAACCGAGGAGCCAACAAGGTGAGAGTTTGTGGGCGTGGTCTTTTCACTGCCATGACGATGATACGAAGAACTCGAGCTGTTTGTTACTCGCTGCTGTAGCAAGTAGCTAAAATAATTCACTTTTTAAAGGCCATCGTTTGCCAGGTTAAATTTGTGATGTGAAGTCCTCAGGTATGATGATATATTCACGCACTTCACGTCTAGTTTGGAAGATTATTATTAAAAAATAAATAACTGAATTATTGGTCCGAGGAAGGAACTGTACGNGCTAATGCTAATGCGCAGTTACAGGTTCAGAATAATTAGCGAAATGTGATGCTTTTGTACTGCGGGTGGACAACTGGCTGATGAAACGTGTCCCCAAAGCCGAACGGGTTTCTCTCTAACAGGTTATTCGTTAGTAAACTCGCACAGTAAGCTAATCCGGAACCGCTGGAACCGCACGCCGCGTCTTCGAAAGGTTTAATGGTTCCCAGAACCAGCACCGGTTCCACCGCGTCAGTGGAAAAGAGGTAAAAAGTGATCCAACGCTAATTCCGCCATTTATAAACCCTCTCCTTACGCGCATCATCCTCGCTTCTCAATGTGCACACGTGGAGTTTTACATTCCTGGAGTTTCGTCAGGTTTTTTTTCAGCCTGCTGAAGTGTAACGCTCCCAATTCACCGTTTCTCCAAAGAGGTCCGCTCAGGCCCGGGACCGAAGAGCCATAAAAGTGCAGGAGTACCGTCCGTGAGCCTGTTTCCAACCGGAGTACGCCAAAAAGTCCCAGCACTACTAACACGTATCATCTGTACGGAAGGGGGGGGGGTGAGAGAGAGAGAGTGAAAGAGAGAGAGAGAGTGAGACAGAAAGAGAGAGAGAGAGAGAGAGAGAGAGAAAGAGACAGAGACAGAGAGAGAGAGAGAGAGACAGAGAGAGAGAGAGAGAGAGAAAGAGACAGAGACAGAGAGAGAGAGAGAGCAGAATTAAACAGCAGTATGGGGGTTTACTGTATCAAAAAGAAGTACAAGATAGATAGATAGATAGATAGATAGATAGATAGATAGATAGATAAAGAGTTGCGCGCGATGCTGTGATTAAATCACTCACCGTGATACCACCACTTCGTCTTCTTTGGGTTTTTGTTACACGTTCGTACGTAGAAAGAGTTATCAGGTGGACGTCGCTACATAGAGAGAGAAGAGCAAAACTCATTAAACCTTATGACATGTGGTAACCATAGTGACAGCATTTCTATACTCGTGTGAGGTAACCATAGCGACTACAATGGTCCAACAAAGATGATGATGTTATTACGCGTGTAGTCTACACCTGCGATAGAGAAACGAAAAAAGCGGCCATTTAAAACAAAAAAATAAATAAATAAATAAATAAATAAAAAACAGTCAGAAGCTTTTTCACCCGGTCTCGCTTTATAAAACGCTGTCGTAATAAATTAAACGTAAACCTAGAGGGCTGGACCGGACGATGCTATTTTTAATCTCGCGCAATGACGCAAGGCTTTCTAACAGCAAAAAATGCGGAAAAGCGAGAGATTCGAGTTCTTCTCATTCCAGACCAAACTGGTTTCAACAAGTTACAGGTTCAAGAACACTCACTCCACGAGAACACTAGCTGCACAAGAACACTCACTCGCTCTCTCCAGGAGAACACTCGCTCCAGGAGGAAAACGCACGCTCCAGGAGAAAACGCACGCTCCAGGAGAAAACGCACGCTCCACGAGAAAACGCACGCTCCACGAGAAAACGCACGCTCCACGAGAAAACGCACGCTCCACGAGAACACACACTCGCTCTCTCCATGAGAACACTCGCTCCAGGAGAAAACGTACGCTCCACGAGAACACACACTCGCTCTCTCCAGGAGAACACTCGCTCCAGGAGAAAACACTCGCTCCAGGAGAAAACGCACGCTCCAGGAGGAAAACGCACGCTCCAGGAGGATGTAGGTCGAGCTTGTTTAACGAGCTGCAGCGGCGACGTGTAGCACGCGGTTCAGTTCAGCTTTAACATACAGACACTGACCTTCTCTTTGCAGCTGGACAGCATGCTGATGATGCTAAGACACACGGACTGGACAGACAGAGCCGGACTCCAGTCCTCCGTTAAAATGGACAGACAGATGTGTCCGTTGCTGTAGACGTGCGGATGGACCGGAATGTTCTCGCCGGTGAACATGACCTGCATGACACAGAGGGACACAGAGAGTCGAGATGAAGAAGGGCACCTGAGGAAGCGAAGAGAAAACAGCGTGCGCTCTGTCGCTCCTGTCGTTCACCTGAGGAGAGTCGAACGGGTATCGGCTGCTGAACTTGAAGAGGAGCTGGAACTTCTCGCCCTCGTACAGGGTTCCGGGAGCGCCCTCCATATCTATAAACCACCTACACAACAGACGCACGGGCGAATACACACACTCATCACGTCTCTCTCTCTCTCTGTGTGTGTGTGTGTGTGTGTGTGTGTGTGTGTGTGTGTGTGTATGTGCAATAATTTCATTAATGTATATTTTTAAACGAATCACGAGCACTTACTCTGTGATCGTGTTCTGAACGCTTCTTTCATTCAGCGTCATTCCCGGAGGCGGATCACTCTGCAAAGCCAACAGTTCCTTCTGTAACCTTTTCTAGAAAGAGAAACCATAAATACCACTGAGTGCAAAAGTTTTGGCTGCAGGGGGGGGAAAAAAAATCCTATTTTAAGGTCTTATTTAACAACACTCAAACTGAAGTCAATATAAACAAGAAGACTAAACACTAAAGCAACTCTGAAATACTGATCTTATTACATACAGGTAAAGACAAGCCTGGATTAACTCTTCATACAATTATTATTATTATTATTATTATTATTATTATTATTATTATAAAATCCTCAGTTATTTATCCAGCGGTTATCACACTGACCTCGACAGTCCATCCTGTTCTTAATAATTCTTTTTAATTCTTAGATAAGCTTATAAACTTTATAGCTAAATATCTACACATCAGGTTTGTGTCACAACAGGGACAAATATATATTACTGTACTTAATACAGAGCATATAATAATAATAATAATAATAATAATAATAATAATAATAAAGAGTTTTATATTTTAATCAGTTTAATATTTCAGTGCTGTCAGAAAGCCAGCACGCAGGAATCTGCACATCTTCAGCTTTCAGCTTTCAGGAGAAGAGCTGATGTTTATTATTCTAACGCATCCTACAGCCTTTTTACAGATCAGAAATAATACACAACTGTAAAACATATTCAATATCCAAATCAACACAGAACATTTCGGTAATTTCAACTGCCAGCTAGTGAAGTCTGCAAATTATTTTCTAAGACAAAAACCTCATGATGAGGCTCAGGAGTGATAAATATTCAAATCTAGTTTAACATGTTTTGCTATGCTAAAGCTACACATCCGACTTGCTAACCCAAGTGTCAGGACTAGCTGACTCAATATTCGTGATTTTCGAAGTCCATTCATGGATAACGAGTTAACAAACACACACAGGATAAAGTATTCTGCTTGTAATTATAGCTGATAGCGATATAAATTAAAATCTCGCTCTAACAGTTTCAATTAACTCGATTTGTTTACTGTAGTTTAGCTACTCACCTGCATCGACGCCATCTTGGAACTCCCCAAGTTCTGGACGCGTTATTTTTCTCCCTACATCCGTGTTTTCACAAGTCCCGCCTCCTGCGCTGCGATTGGCTAGTTATACTGCATCATGCATCCCGATTGGCTAACTGTATCCCAGTCATGCACTACGATTGGTTAGTTCACAAAGCAGTTCATACTGTACGGCACATATTGTATTAATGCTGAACCAATCTTTTCTGATATTAGATGAACTTATATATATATATTAGTAGCATCATAGACGTCTAAATTAATTTCCAGAACTAGGACCGATAGTGCTAGATATATATATATATAAATAAATAAATATGTGAAATATCTTGGAGAGGTTCCCAGAACAGACTCCATGATGTTTTATA
>JAKKZN010000021.1:622318-647173 GCA_033441825.1 Pangasius elongatus
TGTAAGAGGAACAAGAGACTTTGGTCATGCTGTTATTCGAAAAGAATCAACTTCGGGGTGGGCACTGTAGCTCTGATGCGCATCCGAATACATCACTTCACCCCATCGCTGATTATTATCCAAAAACATCACGTCTCATTGTGTTTTATTCCTTACATAGCCACTTGCATGACAGAATATTTCCAGGTTTGTCATCTGCAATTTTAATTGGCCATATATTTTCCAGTTTATTAGGTACACATTCTTTTTTTTACTGTCACTCAATGGCCATTTAATTAGGCCATTTATACATCAATGTAGGTCCATTTTGTAGGTATAAAATTACAGTCTATTGTAATAAGAAGAGGCTTTCTGACTGACCGGGCAAATCATACATCGCTGTTTTTTTCTTGATGTACAGGAGAGAGAGTTGTGAAAACGTCAGCAAACATACAAGGACATCACATTTCCTTGCCACTAATTGGTTTAAACAAAACATCTCACAAACCTTTTTTTTAAAAAATACCTTTCCCTGGAAAGCTCATTACTGTTACAGTGTTCTGATGTTTGTTTCTCCACTGAAGTGATAAAATAATGAAAATACATCTACCATTAGCTAATGAGATTGTAGATGACTAGATCAGCGTAGAGTATACATCAGACGGTCAGTGAGCTGAGCATCTCTTGCTGACACTAGCGCAAGACTAACAGTTTGTGAAGACATGTCAAACATAAGCAATAGTCTCTAAATGTAAACAATGTGTCTGTTTTTTTTTTTTTTTTTTACAGACAAAACTGTAAAACTGTAACCAAGTTTTAAACCACACACAAAACTTTTCAGGACAGAGAAGTTTACACGTTGCTGTTTCTCTGTAACGGGACAAGCTGCATTTTTTTTTATTAACTGCATTTTTATCTTAATTAATGACTTTAAAAATGCCTAATGAAGAAACGACTGTTTACAGCTGTAAACTGTTATAATGTAAGTGAGAACAGAATCTTGTTTTGCAAATTTTCCACAGAATTAAATGTAACTATGAACAGCTCAAATGCATAAAGTGTCATTCATTAAAAAATTAAAAATCGCAATTTCTGGCAAATAGCTGTGGGGACACTTTGGGACATGCTGTTATAGGAAAATAATCAGCATTATTTTCCTGTAACAGCACACCCCGTCATGTTTTATTCCCTCCATGGAAAATTCTAAGGCTAGATACTGTATAATTCTCATACAAAATTTGTTACCTGGTGAGAAAAATTAGATCACATGGCACTGTATGTATTAAGAATGTTTCAGTTTCCTAATGTTTCTGCCTCTCCTTTTGTCCTGTCTTCCCTCGGGTGCTCATTGATATCGCTCTCTCTCTGCTCACCTTCACTTGTCCTGGGCCCCTGGGCTGAGAGCTAACGAGCTAAAAATCCTCAGGTGACACACATGAGTCTCGTAAGGTCTTAATCACGGTTGTGTGACTTCAGGTGACTTGTGATACGCCAGTCTCTAAATGAACAGCAGAGCCTGTGGCTGCTAGTGAAGGATTATTCTCAACGTGCTAATTTTTTAAATGAAGGAAATCTGCCATGCTATCGTAGTTGGAAAGTACAAAAAGTGCCCAAGCACAGGGACATTAACAGAGAATGAACAGCTGGCTAGTCTAGCAACGAATGCAAGAATGGTATGCAAGATCATCTGCAGAGTTGATAATCATTCTAAGCTTTGTGTGATTCAGCATACTGCGGACACACACACACACACACACACACACAGTCAAGTCCATAAGTATTAGGACAGTGACACTTTTTTTTTTTTTTGTAATTTTGCCTCTGTACACCATCACAGTCGATTTGAAATGAAGCAGCATTTGACTGAAGTGTAGTGAGCACTTCAGAATTCATCTTACTACTTCTACCAGCAGTCACATCATCAATAAACACCAGTGACCCAGTTCCAATAGCAGCCATACATGCCCATGCCATAACACTAAGTCCACGTTTGACACATGATGTCGAATCTTTGGATCATGAGTTGTTCCTTTCCTTCTCCATACTCTTCTCTTCCCATTATTATTATTATTATTATTATTATTATTATTATTATTATTATTATTATTATTATTAACCTCCACTCTTCTTTCCTCTGGATTTCGGTGCATGGCTATGGGGATTTGCTCTTTCAGTCACAAGAGCATTACCGAGGTCAGGTGCTGATGTCAGGTGATGTGCTAGAACAGGTTTGGACTTCTTACTTCTACTGAAGGGAAACTGTAATGCTACAGCATACAAAGAAATCCTATAAGATTGTGTGCTTCTAAATTTGTTTTCCTGATATTTACATCTAGATGTGTCAAACAACTTAGAACATGGTACCTCTGGTGGCCGAACATCTAATTTATAGGCAAGCAAAATTATATTTTGTGATGCTTTTACGGGCTTGTACTGCAGCTTCTTTCAGTCGTTTTTTGTTTTGGGTGTTTCTCGCTTCAGTCTCCTCTTCAGGAGGTGAAATGTATGCTCAGTTGAGTTAAGCTCTGGTGATTGACTTGGCCAGTCTTAAACCTTCCACTTTTTCCCCCCCTGATGAAGTCCTTTGTTGTTTTGGCAGTGTGTTTTGGGTCATTATCTTGCTGCATGATGAAGTTCCTCCCAATTAGATTGGATGCATTTCTCTGTAAATTGGCAGACAGAATGTTTCTGTAGACTTCTGAATTCATTCTCCTGCTCATCATCATAAGTTACATCATCAATAAAGATTAGTGAGCCTGTTCCAGAAGCAGCCATGCAAGCCCAAGCCATGACACTACCTCCACTGTGCTTGACCGATAAGCTAGTAGGTTTTGGATCATGAACAGATGCTTTTTTTCTCCACACCTTGGCCTTTCGATCACTCTGGTAGAGGTTAATCTTGATTTCAGAATTTTTGTGGCTCATCTCTGTATTTCTTTGCAAATTCCAATCTGGTCTTCCAGTTCTTACTGTCGGTTTGCATCTTGTGGTATGGCCTCTATATTTCACTTGAATTTAGTTGGTCACATTAAAAGCCTGACATGATTTATCTTTGTCATTTTTTTCATCTTTTATCTATCTCTTGTTTTTTTTTTTACATCACAAAAAAACCCAACATATTTTAACAGTGTTTTTATATCCACTGTGTACCCACTTCGGATTAAAAAAAAAAAAAAAAGCAGACAGTGAAGGACATAACATCTCTGTTTCCATTGCTAGTTGTTATGATAAGAGCGATTAAGCGAGAAAACATACGGAAAAGAGCTCATCTACACTCTCAGCACTTTGAAGCCCCATGGAATGAATGTCATGTTTTGACAACAGCTATTTTCATCATCAACCATTCTGAATATCTACTGAGATCACCTTCTACAGCCTCAGAAGCACTGTGTTTGCACAGTTGATGAAGGACATGTATCCAAAGCATCATGCTTCTTTGGAAACTTTCTATACTACACCTAAAATATAATGTACAGGTGTTCCTATTAAAGGTCTGAAAAACAGGCATAAGTATTTACAGGAAATATCATCCTTTTTGTCATTATTATACAGTAATTATCCTGCAATTACTGTAATAGCACACTGAAAACTTGATTAAAATATATGTGTTGCACATAATAATCAATATCAAATAAGGTATAAAAATATTTAAAAAAAAAAAAAAAAGAATATCAGTGTTTTCCATGGTAAGAACTGGTGCAGATGTGATGTAGGAGGCAATGAATGGGCAACAGACAGTCCAACTGATTGCGGTGCTATACAGGAAGTATTATCTTGTCTATAGTGTCAATTCTTTTGCAGCATCTCAGAAAATTACTGTTGCTCACCTGATGAGCATCCAGATCGATGATGGTGGCCCTGGAGACCCCCTCCACTCGCTCGAACAGAAACTTCAGAGAGAAAACGCAATTTTCGGATTTTACAGTTTCACAAGAGAAAAGACGCAGTGTTTGTGTGTACATTTACATGCCAACAATCAGTGTGAGAAAGGAGGGCAAAACAGAGAAAAAGACTGATGTCCGAGATATTTATGCATTTGTTGAAAGAATTGTTTAATTTTTTTCCGTATTTAATGACGGGTAAACCATAATAAAAATATATTTTAAAAAGACATTTGTATTAAATGGCATTTGATGTTCTTGGCTCAGTTCCTTTTCAGCTGAGAAGTTATTAAAATGTGTACAAAATGAATAGTCTTAAAAATAAAAATGGTTAATTTATTCCCAGTCACATTTCTTTTATTTGCACCCTGTGGGACAATTTGTGAAGATACAAGGACAAGCTGTATATGGAAAACATTCTTCCTATTTCCTACTTCCTGTGGTCTGTGATTTGCAGACAGACATCATTGGTTTATTTTGCTAATAATGCAGATATATACATATATATATATATATATATATATATATATATATATATATATATATATATATATATATGTGTGTGTGTGTGTGTGTGTGTGTGTGTGTGTGTGTGTGTGTGTGTGTGCGCTAAGCAGTGAACAGAATGTGACAGTTAAATGGCCTAAAACAGGATAATCTACATCTACTGCTACATCTGCAGCCTATTATTCAAAAGAGGATGACCATTATCCAGATAAATCTCAATTCAAACATAATTTCTTGTTTTGAAATGCTTGTGTTGTACCTTAATAGCAAGTGTGATGTCGGCGTACGCACAGAAACCCCCTCCCTTGTCGCTGGAACAGTGGTGAAAGCCTCCTCCTGAGACAGAAAGATAGAAAGGCAGATCGAGTGCTATCAGCCATACACAGCCCCTCAGGAGATCCCATTAAAAAACAGTCCCACTGGGCGGATAGCAGGACTGAGGTGCAATAAGGAAAAAAGTATCCTGTTTTCCAATACAACAACAAAGTCTATCACCTGGGTAATGCATGCTGAACAGCTATTTACATGTTTATCTGAAGACAGAGGTTCCCAACTCCAGTCCTGGAGAGCTGGAATTCAGCACAGTTTGGAGATTTCCCTGCTCAAATACATCAAATTCAGCTCAATCATGTTTAGTGGGTGTGTTCGATCAGTTTTTAACCCAAGGACTAATGTTGGCTAGATGTTTTAAAGTTGACGCCCTATTCTCAACCTGTTGAAGTATTTAAAATATGCTGCTGCTACCAACACAACACACACTAACATCTCCATGTTACTGCTGCATTAAGAATAATCCACTACCCAAACAAACAGGAATATCACAGCTAGTGGAACAGTGGATTTACCCAGGTGAAGGTGAATAGCAACACTTTTCCATGTCTTAACATTATATTTACAGCTTAGGACACAAATAAAAATAAATATAATGCCAGATGTAAACATAACGTAAACTTACTATGAATCACTAGGCATAGCAGGCTTTTTTAAACTAGATCGCCTGTGTGTCTAAGCAGAGAAAATCTCCAGGTTAACACTTCTTGGGTTTGCTACCGTGATTTTCTGAGTAAGAGAGGAAGAAGAGAAAAAAAACAAGGCCAGTGATTGGTCATTTTGTTTAGGAACCGGCGATAATTCCCTGATTAGCTTTACGATTTATTATAAAGTTTATTTAAAAAAAAAAAATGTATGACCTTTGCAGCACTAAGAAGTGCATTATGATTAAACATAATATAAAGCATAATAAATTTAAACTTCTGTTTTGAAAAGGTCAATAGGAAGTATTCTTCCTCTGGTTGCTGAACATACTTATCCACCAGGCAACTATGAATAAAACAGTCCAGACATGGATTCTGCTTGTCCCAGGCACCCGAACTACTGATTTGTAAAACCCTATAATACTGGTAATATCAAGGTCTGAAGTTTTTGTAAGTGCTTTATAATAACATAGTCAGAACACTGAATGGAGTACAGCTTAGCAAATATTTCATCCTAATCGTTATATATATATATATATATATATGTGTGTCACAACAATGCTTTTGTTAAATAATAATTTTTAATAACAACCCACGGTAATTACACAAAATAACAAACAAATGAAACAGGCGAGCTGACTAACATTACCATTTAACATTGGCTCAATAGCCTGATAACAAGACTCAATTCAATTTTATTTGTATAGCACTTTTAACAATAAACACTGTCACAAAGCAGCTTTATAGAAATAAATGGATTCACAAAAAATATATTGTAAATAAGTGAATTATCCCGGTGAATTTATCCATTAGATAACATTGTAGGCTGAACAAAATTAAAGACTTTGAAAAAGAACTCACCCACGTTAATTGCCCATCCTCTGTCCATGGCGAGCTTTCCAGCCTATAAAACAAAAGTAATCTGAAGTAATCCGTGTATAGTGTGTGTGTGTGTGTGTGTGTGTGTGTGTGTGTGTGTGATCACCAGGGCCGCTCAGCATGGCTTTGATGGTTCCTGACGTTAGCGCGTGTTCTCTCTTCACGATGAACTCGTGACCGTCGGAGGAGATCAGTTTCACGTACATGGCGTCTGGGCCTTCGCAGCCACCGTACGTCTTCTCTTCACAGTCTGAAAAACATTCACAGCGATTTAAAACAATGAACAATAAAGTGGAAATTTGTCTTTGGCTTCACCATACAGCATAAACAAGAACATCAACAACGTGAAAAATAACAAAAGTTCTTGCTTACGTTATAGCAGCTATAAACGTTCGTTCCCTCACCAGCCTCTTTATTTCCTCTCAAAATAATTAAAACGCAGCTCGTCATTTTTTTGTCGAGAAACCGCAAAGAAGCGTAAACTCCTCTGTCCTGAAGATGTCGGAAAACCTAAAGTTACAGCTTTACATCTGACACTGGAGACTCCTTCCATACACGCATAATACATAAATACATAAATAAACAAACGCCTCTTTATAAAACAACAAGTCGAACTCGAAGGCATCTGACCTTGTCGTGACCTTTGATCCTTTTCAGATCTGCTGGTTTCTGTAATAATTCCATCCTAAAATGTTATAAATCCTATAAAACGCTCAGCCTCAACCACTTGCGAGTGAGCCGTTACCATAGAAATGGTAACCAGGTGTTTTTTTTCAGCCCTTTTCACCTTTCAGACTGCGTTTTTTTGCTTTAATTCGTTTTCCGTTGTTTCAGTGTGAGTGAAAACATCGACAGCGAGCTCTTACCCATGTTCTGTTCTGTGCTTCTTCTTCTCTGAAAAACACACACACGAGAAATAAATGAGCAAATCTATTGTTAAAAATACAAAAATATCACAAGCGTTCTTAAATTTTTTAATTTTTACCATTAATTAAATTATTTTTTTCATTATTTCCAGTAAAACGGTTGTTATTCTTCTTTAACAAATTAAAAACAGTCCAAACCGATTAAAGTGCCGATGATGAACCCTATAATTTTTCCTTTCCTTCTTATCCCCTCATCTTCCCATCCATTCATTTTTCCCCTTATTTATATTTCCTCTTTCTTTCCTCTCCACCCCTGCACTTCCTCTCTTTTCCCCTCATTTCTTTCTTTCATCCCTCTGTCATTTCCAGCTCTTGTTTATTCTCCTCAACTTTTTTTTTTAATCATCATAGCACTTCTTTCCCCCTTTTCCTCCTCTTCTTTCTTTATAATTTCATTCTTGTCTTACTTGTTTTTTATGCTTTCTCCTTTCTTTCTCCCCAACCTTTTATTTTTATCACATTACTTTCTTTTCTTTATTCTTCCTTTTTTCCTTCCTCATCTTCCCATCCATTATTTTTTTGCTTATTTATATTTCTTCTCCCCCCCCCCGTTCTTTCTCTCTCTTTGTTCCCATTTCTTTCTTTTTTCCTTTTCTTCCATCCCTCCGTCATCTCCAGCTCTGTATTTCTGTAAATCTCAGTTACTATAAAACACAAATGAAGAAAACACAGCTAGCTAATGTTAGCTTTTAGCTTTTAGTTAACACGGCACATAGCTGACTCAGGTTACCAAAACGAGTCTGTGGAAATGAACCCGGGATTACAGTATAATCTCATAAAATATTACACAACATTTATAAAAACAAAATATAAAACATATATTTACCCCACGATACACTATCACGTATTTCCTTTCCAGGAAAACACTAAACTAGCGACAGCCTCCTGCAACCGGAAGCGTCCTATTCCTTCTTCTTCTTCTTCTTCTTCTTCTTTAGTAGTACTCACTTCCGGTGAGTACTCTACAAATTAAAAGGTTTCATAGCTTTATTTTTAAATTAAATTTTAAACAAAAATTCTATTGACAATCAGAGCATGTATTTGTATTTTATTTATTTTTTTTGCTAATTAATCCGTCACACTGATAACAGTTTGCTTCCTGGAGTTCGCCCTGATGAAGTACTTCCGGGTTTTACATGGCGGCTCTGCAGTTATCCGAATAGGCTGGATAACATTAAATTGCTGAAAATGTTCCATTTAAACGCTTTACCGAGGTTTAGATTGATGTCGAGAAATCAGCAGATATTAAGACACATCCATCGAGGCAGTGTTTATTTCCCGAGCAGCTCTCAGACAACATGCACAGCTTCTGCTCTGAGCTACAGCCATCCTTCAGTGCAGTCACTGCAGAGGACATCCTCCACATCCCACATCAATAAGGTGAACATGGCACTCAGAAGCATGCATGTCAAACAAAATGCACCATTTTACCTTCACTGCAGGGGTTACTTGTTACATGAGTAATAATAGAGATTTAAAAGTACCGTCACCTGCTGATGCTCAGAAATGTCTATCATGATGTTAATATATTATGGAGATATCGATATTACATCGTCATATCATGTGTGTTTGAGCAGGAAAACGCCAAACTGCTAGAGTATAGACATACACAACTAACAAAGAATGATGTTTGATGGCTTAATTTATATAAACTGATTAAATCTACTTGGTGAAGGTTTTTCAGGTTATTTCACAAATAGTCAGATATTTTAAGCCAAGAAAGAAAACACGTCTTATTTTTATTGAACCGTTGATTTAGTAGGTTACTGCAGGATTATTTCCATGCTGTTTATCCAGATATGTGAGAAACCCTACTCTAGAGTAGACTGGATTACTTTACTTCCTGCATATGACTCGGATCTTCTCCACTTCTCCACTGCATGTGTTTTATAGTCATCAGGTGCTAAATAGCTAAATACCATGTGAGAACTTCACTATAGTGTAATTAACACTAATCTTCTTCTTGCTGTGGATCAAACAGATGAAACTTTTCCTCAGCATTCATGCGTTCTGTATTTATTATTTATTTCATCTTATAAGATGTCTTCTACCTTCAGACCAAATGTTTTTTATTCTTCAGATTCGACCCAGCACGTATGGACGATGTTATTCCTCACAGCCGGGCAGCACCGAGGACGGAGTTCTGATCTACACGGGCAATCTGGGCAAGGCCGTGCTCGGTAAATCACTTACAGGACATAACTATTTGGCTAATTGCCCACGAGTTTTGCTTTAATCAAGTGAGGGAAAAAAGTGCTAAGTAATTAAAGGCATGATTAGATAAACATTTATGACGTCTGATTGGTCAGAAACTTTTATCCAATGTGGTTTACATGGAACTGAACCCAGTTCAGTGATAGAGCTGGTAAGGAAGCAAACATCAGCGTCAGGTTTATTTTATTTAATTTTCTTTTTTTTGGGATTATGTTGCTAAACCTTTTTATAAAAACTTCTCACAGAACAGCTACAAGATGAATCATGTCCTCATGAAAGTTATTTCAAAGCCAGAAGAAACACTTGGAAAATAGGCGTAGGTACAAGACTGTGTACTTCTCTTTTACGAGGGAAAATAATGATCCCATAATCAATTACAAAACGCTTTCCTTCCACTTTTAGCCGTTTTCTACCAACATTGTTGTTTTGTGTTAATTTTTGCCACTTATCGTAGAATATTATAATCGTCTCTGAGTATTTCCACCTGTATTATTATTATTAGTTTCTTCTAGTGTTCCCTCATGTATTACTGTTAGTATCTCAGAGTATTTCTATCTCATTTATCATTAGTATCTCAGAGTATTTCTATCTCATTTATCATTAGTATCTCAGAGTATTTCTATCTCATTTATCATTAGTATCTCAGAGTATTCCTAGGTGATTTGTTATTAGTGTCTAAAAGTTTTCTTACCTGTTTTTTATTAGTATCCCAGAGTAATTTGTTATAGTATCTATAGTATACTATAAATTATTAGTTCTGTAATATCTTATTCATCATGTTCAAAAATAAAATTTCACACAGACCAAAGAGAAAAATCACACAATTCCCAAAAAAAAAAAAAAAAAGGTTATGGAGTAAATCCTGACAGCTTGTTATTAGTAGCTGTTTTGATTAGTGGCTGTTTGCAGGCTGTCTGTGATTGGTTGAAATCCGTCTTATTATAAACATGTTTGTGTTTGATCTGCAGGCGTGAAGTTCTTCTCGTACTCCAGCAGCATGTTCAGTTTGTGCATGATGCCCCTCATCCTCACGAAGACGGGCATCGGCGTGAGCAGCTTTGCGATGAAGGCGGCTTTCTGCGGGTTTATCGGCTTCTTCACGTTCCTGACGCCGGTCCTCCTCCACCTCATCACCAAAGGCTACGTGGTGCGCTTGTATCACAACAAAGAGACGGACGTGTACACGGCCGTCACGTACAGCGCGCTGCTGGTGGAGAAGAAGACCGTGTTTCATCAGAGCGATGTCAAAATCCCAGACGTGAGCCGCATGTTCACGAGTTTCTACGCCAAGAAGCATTCGATGCTCGTAAACCCGATGCTGTTCGACGTGCCTCACGACTACAATCACCTCATGGGCTACGATCAGCCTTTCTCCTTCGACCCGGATGACATGAATAAACCTGATCAAAATTAATCACTGTCACTCTTCATTTTAAAGCTTTATTAAAAGGACTTGAAAATGTAAAAAAAAATAGTACAAATTGCTTGGTATATCTGGTAAAACTTGGTATATCTGTAATACTGTATTTTATACTGTAACATTATCACATATAATTATTCTTTAATAGAAGAGAGTTTTGTCCTCCGTGTTGTTCTCTCTGAAAGCTTAGGACAATGGTCCTTCAGATTTGTCCAAAATAATCATCTTTAGACCTCAGCTGTTTTTACAATAATGTTATATTAAATTAAAATAGATTTTATGCCATCTTCTGAATGGAGGAAGATCTTTCTGAAGGCTTACTAATGTTAGCATGAAGATCATGAACATGTCCTGTGAACTCCTGTCAGAACCCCAGTCTTATTATTTGTCTAATAACCCCTACCTTATTTTAGCCAAAAACTACCTGTGAAAACTATAAACATGAGCTTAAAAATCCTCTAAAACATCCTGTATGATTAGTTTATTAGTCTAGCTAGCATAGCTGTAAAGATTAAACACATTTTTTTTGTAATCTAAAATCCTGTCAGGTTAGCTAGCTTACTAATATTAGCATTGAGAATTATATATGAGAATGTGACTTAAAATCCTGTCAGATTAGTCAGTTAGCTAGCTAGTTAGCGTAAACAGTTTTTATAACTGTTATAAACAGTTTTTATATTAGCTAGCTAGCATAGCTATGAAGATTAAACACATTTTTGCAAAAACATCATCTAAAATCCTGTCAGGTTAGCTTGTTAGCTAGCTTACTAATGTTAGCATTGAGAATTATAAACGTGAGTGTGACCTAAAATCCTCTCAGAATTCCTGTCAGATTAGTTAGTTAGCTAGCTAGTTAACGTTAGCATAAAACAGTTTTTATATGTTATAAACAGTATTTCACAGGATTAAAAATCCTCTCAAGTTAGCCTATGTTAGGTAGCTAGCATACACATGACGATTAAACACATTTTTGAATAGAACTCAAAAATCAAATAAAAATCCTGTCAGTATATTTAATGTTAGCTAGCTAGCTAGTGTTGTCAGTGAAGATTATGAATATTAATGAATCTCAGAAATCCTCTCGGGTTATGTTAGCTAGCTAGCTACCATTAGCAGTGAAGATTATACACATCTTTGAATAGGACTTAAACATCCTCTCAGGTTAGCATATGTTAGCCAGTTTAGCTAGCTAGCATAGCAGTGGACTAAACCCCTTTCAGAACCCATCAGTTTAGCTTATGTTAGCCAGCTAGCTGGAGTTAACAATGAAGATAATGAATGAATATGAATAGAATCCTGTCAGGTTAGCTTATGTTAGCCAGGTATTTACAGTTAAAAATAAAGATTATAAACCTTCAATGAATACAATTTATACATTATATAAAAGTCTTCATATGTTACCTAACTATCTAGTGTTAGCAAAAGAGATGATAAACATTTATACATTTATATATATGAATAAAATCCTGTCAGAAATCCTGGAGATTATTAATATTTAAGAGTATGACTTAAAATCCTGTCAGAAATCCTAGCTGTTATGCTAGCTCATGGTAGGTAGCAACTAAAGGTGTGACTGTTTTAGACATGTTAGAAAATGTGTAACTTATTGAACCATCTTGTAAATAAAAGTGTCTATAAATAATCAAGTAATGAATTGTCTTAAACTGAAACTTTTCTTAAAAATATGTTTTTATTTACATTTCCCACAGCATTCAAACAGAACACAACCTACCGTAAATAAAGGACGTAGCCATGCAGGTCTGTACAAACACATTTATTTTACTGTGTTTGAAACGATCCAGTCACTATCTTTAAAGTTAATTATACAATAAATATTAACTACAGTTGCACTGCCACAAATCTACAAACTGCGATTCAGGGAAAAAAAAAAAAAAAAAAACAACCCAAAACATCAGCATGAGAGTAAATGCAGAAAAGACAGTGTTCAGTTTGTCATGTACACTTTACATTGTGCAGGTTAAATATCCATTACGGGAAGTTTTCATCCACATAGAATGACTCTTGCATTTTAAATACGAGAACTAACACACGATTATGAGTGGAGCGTCTGCATTTCCTCCATCGATGCAATGAATACGTGAGACATAGAGCCGCAAGTGTCTAATGAGCAAAGAAACCATGACATTAGTGCTTTTCAAGTTATACAAAACCTGAGAACTCAATTGTACTTGCATATTTTACTCTATAAAAATTAGACTTTTTTTCTGTACAGACTGATACGAAGAAAGCCAAATATCGTAACGCCTTCTCATAAATATTTATGACAAGGCACGCATAATTCTTCATAAATACTCAGAGCAGGAATTATTTGTCCTGCTAAAATGGTCTTTTACAAAATCACTTGTTAGGAGAGAGAATAATCCTTGTGATCTGTTATGTTTTTCGCAAACTACCAGGTCAAGTATTTACAGGTAAAATAAAGACCAACCCTTACGTGTTGGCCATTGAGCTGTTTATCTCTGGTGATTATGGAGAAGCCAAGTTCTGTGCTAATGGCATTTACCATTAATATAAAGTGCTGTTTTTGTTTATCCAGCAGGAGGTGCTGCTGTGTCCATCACTATATAAGTGACACAGATGTTTTATAAAAGGCAAGACATCTTACAGCAAGTTTTGTCCACAGTGTTAAAAATGTGCTGGACAACTGGTATAATGTGTGCATGCATTGTTTCCACTGAATAAATGCTCTGAACAGATGAAGACTGGCATGCTAATGTAGGTAGCTGAATATTTTGTATATATCTTGCTTCTGTTCTTTTTTGGTCTTGTATATTGTGCCTTATTTGAACGAGAGGGTAGTTAGAGCGACTCTCAAAATACTGACACGTAAGCTTAGCAATCAGGAGGAGATCACCTCATGAAGGCATTTTTGAGAACAATTTAATGCATCATCATCATATTCAAGTCCTATGAACTAATTTGCATACACCGGTTTTACTTTCACTATCAGTGAATAGGCTACATAGTCAACCCAACCTACAGAAAATTGGAGCCATATGTGATTAATTATTGGGTGGAGACTTGTCAGCATGTCAGGCTCGGCAGTAATTCTGCTCAATCGTACTTCTGTAGATCAGGAGAAGATCTGGAGCACAACAGTACAGTTCTCAGACTCACTGATCCAAATCAAGAACTGCAATCAACATTAAAATAAGACAGGATGATTTTCATCATTGTCCTTCCTGCACACCAGGTCATTACGGTATCATGGTACACGTATCGTCCTCTGTGGGAATGCAGTTCCATCAGCCATAAGTGAATATATCCTGTCATGCAAAGCTAAAGAACGGTCTCTTTGCAACATCAGAGAGTCCGTGTGCCTCGTCCAGTCCTGCTACCCAAGACAGTCCATTTACCTCTTCCCCATTAATGACTTGTTTTATAGTCAGTCCATAGGTATCTAAAGGGCCCGGTTAGCCTCACATGCTGGATTCACATGGTGGTGAGACATTCCCATCCCCAGTCGATTTGAGAATGTCTGGTGAGAGGAGGTGATTGACGACCTTCTGTTCACTTTCACTGCTGTCCGAAGTGTCCTCCATGCCAGGGGAGCAATTCAGCACAATTTTCGGTGAAGCAGGAGAAACCGTCGGCTTGTCAATGTGATTCTTCCCTCTTTGGCTCTCACTGGAGGATGGAGTAAAAACAGGAGAACTCATTGCTCCATCCTCTTCAAAACCTCTTCCTGGGGTTTTGGGACTTTGCCTAGAATGTGGTGTTAGTTGTGCCATATCATCTGTGACCACCAGATGCAAGCTAGATGATGCGTCATCTCCAGACTCTGTGAAATTTACTTGGAGGCCCTTGGCATGTCTTTTTGTAGAGGCTGTTACGCTTTCGCTGCTCATATCAAAGCTTTGGTTCTCCTCCCCTTGAGATCGGGCGCTGCCCTCTGGTTTGTACTGGACAAACTCATAGAGACCCTCCTTGATGATGGTGGTGGGCTGCTTCAACTTTTCAGATGCCTTCATGTTTAAGGAGGTGATCTGGCTCAGATCTAGAGGAGGAGGAGCACGAGGGTGTCTTGATTGCATCACGTTGGGGATCAGAGACATTTTCTCCACTTCGCTGATGTCTGTGGAGCAGCTTGCAAAACTGTCGATGCTTGACACACTTCTGATCTCAGTAACAGAACGATCCTTCGACGACGGGTCAGACTGAACCACCTTCATCTCCAGACTCTCCTCCCTGCCAATCCTGTTACCTTCTTTTGGAGCCGATGCACTGGGAGGCATTGCCATTTGGTTATACATTTGCTCCAGAGATTTTGCGTTTAACCGTTGAGGACTCGAGCATGGCTTGATCACTTTCTCTGGAGATCTTAACTGCATCACTTCCTGATATTGAGGCTCATAGGATTTAGTGGCAGTGCTTGGACTTTTCTGATAGGCCCATCGACTTGGAGAAAGGTGGTTGTCTGAGGGCTTCTCTTCATTCTTCTCAATCACAACGTCCACCATTTCCATGTTACGCACAAAGGAATCCTTCATATTCATTGATACAATGCTGCCATTCCGCCTCGCCCTTTCCAAAGCTTCTCTACGCTTGATGGCTTTCTCCTGCCTCTTCTGCTCTTTGTAGAACTCTGAGAAGTTGTTCACAATGATGGGGATTGGCAAGGCGATCACAAGAACACCGGCGATACAGCAAAGCCCACCTACAATTTTACCCAAAAGGGTTTGTGGATAGATATCTCCATAACCCACTGTTGTCATTGTAATTGTGGCCCACCAGAAGGATGCTGGAATGCTGGTAAATTTGGTGGCATCTTCATCTTTCTCAGCGAAGAACACCAGACTGGAGAAGATCATGATTCCCATTGCTAAGAACAAGATCAGCAAGCCCAGTTCATTGTAGCTCCTCCTGAGTGTGAAGCCCAGTGACTGAAGACCTGTGGAGTGTCTGGCCAGTTTCAGGATCCTGAGTATTCTCATGATCCGGAATATCTGGACCACCCTGCGTACGTTCTGGAACTGGAGAACACTCTTATTGGACTCTGTGAGAAATATGGTGATATAGTAGGGAAGTATGGCCAATAGATCGATGACATTCAGAGGGCCTTTGAAGAACTTCCACTTGTTGGGCGAAGACAGAAACCGCAGAAGGTACTCCATGGTGAACCATGCTATGCAAACAGCTTCTACGTGGGCAAGGTTCGGGTTGTCATTCGACTGTCCGTACTCATCGATGACTTGTAACTCGGGTAAGGTGTTCAGTGACAGGGCGATGGTGGACAGGATGATGAACAGGATGGAAATTATTGCCAGGATCTGAAAAGAAAAGGAAGGAGAGGTTAAGATAAGCAATGTCACTACTCAAATATTTTGCACTATAAACTTGCATCATTACACAATTTAGACAACAGGTTCCCAGGAACCCCCTGTCCTGCAGGACACTAAAATGGACCAGGGTTGGGAACCTGTGCTTTAAAACATTAAAATCTGCAGAAGGTAAGTGGTTAAAGGTCTGTGCTGGTGAGTAGAAGGTTGTGAGTTTTCTTAGGACTGCCAGTAGGGCAACTGCTCATTTTTACACTAGGTTTGGATTCTGCCTGACTTGTCAGAACCATGAAGTATACATAGTCTATAGATATAACCATAAAGGAAAAGCCAACACAAGTGTCATAGTAAGGTACTGGGCCATGACAAAGCACCAGAACAGCTTCAATGCATCTTGGCAAATGTACCGGAGTGATGGAGCACAATTCTGCCAAAAGATATCAGTGTTTTGATGACGGTGATGGAGAACGCTGTCTAAAATGTTCAACTGAGTTGAGAAGTGGTGAGTGTGAAGGCCAAAGCATATGATTTACAGCATTTTCACTGTCATCAAGCCATTCATTGAGCCCTCAGGCCTTGTAGACGGGGAAATTTCATCCTAGAAGAGACCACGCCCATCAGGATAGAAATGTTTCATAATAGGATAAAGGTGATCAGTCAAAAGAACTTTGAATTGGTTTGCAGGGACACTTCCCTCCAAAGAGGGCATATGGAGCGAGTAATTCCTTCCCAAAGCATAAGAGCCACCGGACCCCCTGACTATATGAGTCGAACATTCAGACATTATCACTGTTTTCCCCACATCTCTGTAGACCAGTGCTCTAGTTTTAGCATCACTGAACTCTCAGATGTGCAATCATCTACAGTAATGCAGTGTTTATAATATGTACTGCGACACTACTATAATATCCGTCTGCATAGTATTATTATTTTTAAAAATTTTCTATTTATACAGGGGTCTCATTAAGATCAAAATCTAAAATCGCAACATACCCTCTACATAGACAAGTTAGAATTTAAATCATTTAATGAGATAAACGTATCATCACGATATAATTTATTATTAACGAATTAATTTCAAGGAGCGTCGCAGTTGTTGCATTTGAAAGGAACACAAAACCTAAAACATTTTTTTTTTTTTACCAAGTTCTGTGTTAACAGGAAGAAGTAGGTAAACAATGTTTAAAAATGATGATAGATGAGAGATAAGTTAAAATAAAATAAATAATAATAATAATAATATAAAATTGACATATAACAAATGATAGTTAATGAAGACCAGCCAGCTTTTTCATATAGACCATAATGATGAGTTCTTGATTTAGCATTGGTAATTTAAAAAAAAAAAAAAAAAGTTCTCACTCAGCTGAAGAACTGTTGCTCTGCTGGTTTTTCCTTACATATCACACTAATCACGACTGCTGAATTTGCACTAGAGAGAATGGTATGATGCTAATTATGATGCTAATTAAGATTTCTTGATCTGGAAGCATCTCCACTCTCCAGGTTCTTTATTCAGGTTTTTCCTTTAAATTGAATAAATAGTAGATGATGAAAGGTTCTTCTTAACAAATCTGAAAAAGAGTATTCTAAAAATGAACTCATATTATCTTGCCTTGTGGAACTCAAAACCACCAGGAAAGTGAACATGACACCAGAGTTCCTCTATATTTATTAGAATTACATGAGATTCAGCGTGTGCCACCTTATCTCCGCACAAACATCTCGGGTGATAAACACTGCCAAGCATGTATTGATCAGCTGCTTTGTTAGTTTATGGAATGGATCTCTCTCGAGGTTTTTCCACTCTGCTTGACCGGGTTAATCGGATATTTCTGACTGAGATACCATTCTTCAGATCACATTTCTCGCCATTAAATCAATCACTGCGTCTGCAGCATTACAGCGGAAGGCACCATGCTCTTATGTAAAGATACTTCACTCCAGAACGCTAATGTTGCTAATTCTAAATGGTTATACTGAATGCTGCACTTGCTACTGCCTCCTGCTCACAGGCCTTAATGACTAAAGTGTTATCACCCATCCAGTTTATTGTCAATCCCATCCTGAGATAAAAACAAAGGCATCATAAGTACATTTTAAATATTTAAATGGTAGGGTTGTAGAGCTTGTGATGTTGAAACCTAAGAAACTGCATCTGTTTTCATTTTACTCTTTTATTATGACAGGATCTGGTCAAGGTGCGTGTAGATTAAGGGTGTGACGGTACACCGTAACAAGGAAAACATGTTCAGTGCATCAAATTTTTTCCCCCAAAGTCACCTGTTTTTAAGAAATGAAATGAAGAAATTTCCCTCACAAGTCGAAAATGTTTATTGAAGGCTGGCTCACAGAAATATCGGCTTTTCTGTAAATATCCGCCTCAAACCACATCCACATTCCTCAGTGACTTCACGCAGACTTGCTGATGTGGTTTAGGACACACAGGGACTTCCTGTCATCTATAAACAGGAACTAAACTTCACTGTGTAACTGAGTGCTGGAACATTATGAGGTGGTACACATCTGGGCTGCAGTGCTTTCATACTTGATCCGAACACATGAGTCTGCACCCAAGACCGATTCTGGGTTTGTTTAGGCTCATAATCGCAGGTTTGCGTTCATATAGAAGAATTTCTTCTGACCCGTGAATAAAGCGCGCAGGTCCATACATCTCTTTTGAGCACGCAGGTTTACAAAATGCTCAACACTAGGTTCATCCGTTTACTGTTTTTCATCTCCTTCGGAACTAACACTCAAGCAGTGAAGAACAGCACTCTTTGGATGCATCGCTTTTCACTGTGCAGGAAGAGCACAGTGTTTTTTTTTTCTTTCTGAGATGCATCAGTGTAAGTGCTCGCACCACAAAGGTGAGCTTATTACAGTGCTTAGCATGCATCACGGTTCAGTTGATGCCCAGACCACAGTCATCAAGAGGACCAGGGATCCGCAAATGTGAAAGCAACCATAGTAAATTCAGAACTCTTAAGAAGTTTCAGTTGTCTCTCTGGGGAACCCATGGAGAGCGTTTCCCTGTCAGGGTTAAGAGAACGCCCCTTTTTTTTTTTTGAAGCTAAGAACCTTTCATTATCTAATGAACCAGTGAAAACCCTCTCTTTTTTGAAGAGTGTATCAGTCCATACCCAAGTGGACCAAAATGCAGAATTATACCAAAAAGTTGGATGTGATGATAAAAAAAACCCACAGTTCTACTTTGAAGTTAAATTTATAAATTTAGACTATCACTGCTATTTTACAAAATAGTTTACTTGAAAATGAAATTACAGAGCTTGAAGTTCTTTGAAGTTGCTTGAGGCAAGTACTGCATACAAGTTCCTCTAACCAGAAAACTAAAAATTCTCACAGCTACATCGCTTCTTATCGTTATATAGTATTTATACAACATTCTATGTGAAGATCAATATTTTTTCAAACGGACTTATAGCATAGTTTAAGGGAAACACCTACCACACCTATATACAGGTGGCATCATTATACAGCTCTAACACAACAGTATTAGCTGTTAGCGATATATCGTCACACCTGTACGTTGAACCTTATCTCGATTCTTCCTGTCAGGTTGGAAAGAGTGAGTAACCTGTCTAACCTTTCGGGATCCTCACTATAGATAGCATCCAAATCCTATTATTACAGTTATCCTGAAACATCCGGCTGTGGAGAAGACAACGTAAGTATGCTCGTCACAGCTCTGAATACAGAAGGAAAATGAAAACACACTGGATAGTTTCGTATCAACTTCACATTTTACTATAGTATGCGTTATATAATTACACATTCTCTATTTGCAGAGCGGTTGGACTTGTAGGAGGTTAATCCAAAGGCTCAGCCACAAAGGACACGAAATGCCACGTGAAATCCTCCTGAGCAATGGCACTGCCAGATCTTAAAGGAAATCCTATCAGACACGCAGAAGTCTCTTGCAGAGTCACTGTGAGAACACGCCCGGAGGCACGAGTTTACTCCGCGTGCTGTACCGCTTTACTTGATTTTTGTCTGGCTTAATTCACTTTAATTGTGCATTACATTAAAGCCACAAAGCCACAAGTGCACCAATAAATCTGGTGTAATTTATCAACATTAGGCCACAGAGAACATTGGAATACAGCTTTACTCTTTATGGGAGACGAGAGACAGAGGATAAGAGACAGACATCGTGTGATGTGACGCCAGGATTGAGCCGTCAGGTTAGAGGTCAACAGGCGTGTTCAGAACCAGGTTTAAAAAAAGAATCTGGCTGTAATCTTTTCAGTAACGGACACATGGGTCGATAAAGACAGAAAGGTGAACGGATCTTCCTCTTTAAAGCCCTGCAGGTTATAAAGCAGAGGAAGATTGGGTTTCAATGGCCAAGCGTTTGTTTACTTGTATTCATTTGGTGGAAGCTTTTTATCTAAAACAATTCAGCAGAATCCAGTCCAGTCATGGGAGCGTGTTCTGCGTAGAACCTAACATGTTATCGTACCACTGTCCCATGTGCTGTACACTCTTCCTCAAGGGATTTTGGATGTTTAATTATTTTATTTTTTTCTTTATTTAATGGTTATTTCACTGGTTAATTCACACTGAGATAAGAACCTCTATTACAAATGAGCCCTGGCCAATAAAGCAACACACTAGTTTGAAAACAGGAGTGCTCACCCCCAAACATTTCCCTTAACTAAATAACTAAAAAAAAGTTAAATAAATAAATAAAATAAAATAAAATTGGTTCAGCTGAAATTAGTTGTTTCACACGTTCCTGTAGGTCGTGTCTGGACGTTAGAGTGCTATGAATCAAAGCAGCTTTACTCAATCCAGGCTGCAAAAAATGAATGTGATGATACAAGAAGATTATATATTTTATGCCATGTACAGGTATTTGCAGTTCTAGACTTCCCTTTTCTGAAAAGGAAAATCCCTTAAAAAAAAAGACATTAAGGGGTTCACCTAGAGGGACAACGTATGAACACATTAGAATCCTAAATTTAACATGTTTTAAAACTACAACATAATTAAACATTAGGACTAAATGTACACCTTTTAAAAAATCTACACTACCAGTAAAAAATTTGGACACACTGAATTGAATATATATTTTTACAGTGTCTTAAAGATTTATTTCTGTTTATTTTCAAACCAAGTTTTCCAATCCAACTGCAATCAAACGTTTTGAGAAGCAGAGAGGAGCTCGGTTTATTTGGGAACTTGTAGAAGAGCCTCCTGGGTGAATCTCCATCACGAAGCTGGTGGAGAAGATGCTCAGAGTGCCATCAGGAATAGTGCTAAGAATTTAAAATCTAAAGTTGTGATTTTTTTTTTTTTTGGTCACTGTTTAACTCCATATCTGTCATGTCACAGTATTAATATCTTCATTATTATTCTAAATAGAAAAATTTAGAGAATAGAAAAAAAGAGGACGGTCCTTCTAGGAGAAGTACATATATCATGTTGTTGATATATATTGTTTGTTTTGCTGTTTTTGTAAGCTGAAAGAACATTACACACACTGCATTACCAATAAAACGTGCACACGTAGCTTTCCGAAGCTTTTAACTTGCTGGTTTGTCATGAAAGTCTCTCGACACACTCACAGTGACCTGCTGAGTAAATCTCATGAATGAAGTTGAAATTATTTCCTGTATATATCACTAACAAAACGAGTGTGTGCCCTACACTGACAAAGTGCTTTCCTACAATCGCTTAAGTTCTTTAATCATCTGAAGGTGGACAGCTTGGAAAGCGGGAAACACCCGAAGGCTAAACTTTAGAAGGGCACAAATTCCCAGAGTGCAATGCTGCCATGGCCTGCTCGTTAATCAAAACAGTGAGCTTTAGGGAGAAGAAGACAAGCTTTCTACATTACTGCGCACCTCTTATCCACTCCACTGCTGTCTGGTCTCATGTTTTTAAGTGTTAGGGAGAAAGATGGAGACTGAAGAGGCAGAACTTTCTCCATCTGTGCATTGATTACATCAGAGTTTTTTGGCACAGCATGCAGAAAAAGATGAAAGGACTAAGGTCATACCACACCATACTATACCACACCATACTATACCATACCATACTATACCACACCAAAGTACACTATACCATACCATACTATACCACACCATACTATACCACACCATACTATACCATACCATACTATACCACACCAAAGTACACTATACCACACCATACTATACCACACCAAAGTACACTATACCACACCATACTATACCATACAATACCACACCATACTATACCATACCATACTATACCACACCAAAGTACACTATACCATACCGTACTATATAATATGATATGATGCGATGCTATATTATATGATAATACACTATACTATGTGATATGATGCAATACGATGCAATGTGATGAGATACCACACTATACGATACAATACGATGCGATATTATACTATATAATAATATAATACACTATACAATGCAGTATGATACAATACGATATGATGTGATACTATACTATACGATACAATACCATGCGATACTATACGATATGTTATGATGTGATACGATACGATACTACACTATACTACACTATATTATATGTCTCAGATGTAACGCTGACCTTTCGCTTTGGCAGAGAACCCGTGAAGGTTCTCTATACACCTCTACAGCAGAGCTTTCCCTATCAAAGAAGCGTTCCGATCTGCGACCCTTTTGAAAGCTAAAGAACGCTTTACTACTGCACTAAGAACAGATACTCAGGCACTGCTTATTTTTAACGTATCGTAAATGTACAACAGACTTCTCTACAGAATTATTGGTACCTCTGCATTGGCAGTTTTGAAAAATTCACTTCTGATGTCTGCACCACTTCTGCTTCTCAGTTCTAGTAAATTCTAGTAAATCGTCCCGGTAATAATAGTGCATGGCATCTTACAGAGTGTTCCAGTATGAACAGATTCCTACACGCTACTATTAGTTACTGATTAAACAGACATGTCTTAGTGCTGTAGTATCACCATCCCAAACGACCACCATTACGTCTATCAACTAACACAAACACTAACACTAACGATCCGAACTATCGATCTAATCAGCACCAGTCACTGATACAAAGCTATAAGGATTTGAACGATGGCTCCTTGGCTTCAGTTCAGTGTACTGAGCTCTCAGTGACTTTGCAGTAATCCTAAACCGCACGTCCTCTAAACCGCCCACCGAAGAGCCGAAAGCCACAAAAGCTCAAATTAGCCATGGTCACGAGCCTCTTATTTCCCTAAGCACTCAGCTTCCGGGTATACTCGTGTCCTCCTTCTGCAGTCCTGTCTGTTTAGTAATTCATTCCTTACCTTTCTTATATTTCTAAATGAACGTCCATGCATTTTCCTCTTTCCTCTAAAAGCTGTGAATATTGATAAAACATGACTATATTTCTTGGACATGGCAGTGGAGCCTCTGCGGTTGAGGCTCTGGGCTACTGATCAGAAGGTTGTGAGGTCACATCCCCGTACTGCTCAGTGTTAAGTCGCTTTGGAGAAAAGCATCTGCGAAAATTAATAAATGTCACATGGCACGACCCACATGAACGAGAGTGACAAATGTTTTCACTGTCATTTTAGGCTTACGGCAGATAGTATCACCTGGTATCTGATGTCCATGAGCACGGTATTGGACCGATACCTGATTCCAGTATCATCGGTATTGATGCATCTCTAGTCATTACGCAATTCTGTATTTATTGTACGGTTTTATGTTGATGGTTTTAAATTGCATGCAGTTTGTGACTTGCCTGCAAGTCGGGTGTGTTTCAGCTTCACACACTTCATGTTGTCGTATTTAGTGTTTATTCCAATTCTGTGTAGGAAATTCTGGGAAATCCGGCGGCAAGGGGAGTTGAACACTGAGGTTATTTTGAGTCTAGCTGTCCTATCCGAGTGTGTGTGTGTGTTTGTATAAGTGTGTGTAAGTGTGTGTGACCTGTGCTGAGTCCTTGGAACATCTGGCTCCTGTGCTAAGCAGATTAATTGAGAGATCTGGACGTTTTTTTCCCCCTCGCCTCCTGCTGAGTTACTTTAAAAACTTAACTGAGGTCCCAGAAAAACATTCCAGTGTGGAGGACAATCTGGCCGGACATGAGGATTTGGGATTTAATCTGTGACGGCGTGGATTTAAAGAGTGTGTGATGAGAACGTGGACACGCATGTGAATTAGAACCAAATAAAAAATGGATGCATAAGGGAAGTGTTAAGGATGAAAGATATCACAAGGACAAAAATCCTGGCTCTAATGAGGGAAATGTGTTAGATATATATCGAAGAACGATTACATAATACAACACAGGTCATTTTGTCTCAATATTTTACTTTAAAAATATTTGAAAATATTCGGTCCTTACGAATACAGTAATACAGGTGAGTGTTTATGGTCAGGACCGCTGAACACAGCTCCATCTTAAATCTCTCGTTTCTTTTTTTTTTCCATGTGCTTATCGTCTCAGTGTGACTGTAGAAGTGATAACACACACCACACTGTGTTACGCTTCAGCCGTAAAATGGGTTCCCCTTATAAGGCTATATTTCAAAAATGGTGCTCTCACATCACTCTTTAAAACAGTATATATAGTGGTTTTTATTCACACGCCTGTGTGTCCAGTTAAGAGCAAATCACTTTACAGCAGATTTTTAAAAACACACACACACACACACACACACACACACACACACACACACACACATGCTGCTGCTTGTTTGTGGGTCTTTCTGCCTTCAGTCGTGTCTTCAGTAAGTGAAAAGCAGCTCTATTGGGTTGAGAT
>JAKKZN010000021.1:647273-661078 GCA_033441825.1 Pangasius elongatus
TGGTTTGCACCTTGTTGTAAACCCTCTGTATTTACATTCATGAAGCGTCTCTTGATTGTAGATTTTGACAATGATACGCCGACCGTCTCCAGAGTATTCTTGACTTCTGTTGATGTTGTGAAGAGATTTTTCTTCACCAAGGAAAGGATTCTGCGATCATCCACTTTACTTGTCTCCCACGGTCTTATATGAATATAGAAAATTAGAAATGCTATAATAATAATAATAATAATAATAATAATAATAATAATAACAACAAGAAGACATTTATCTAAATTATTATTATTATTATTATCTAAATTAAATGCTGTAAAAATTATGAAAAATTATGTAATATTATTGATAAAAAAGCTCCTAATTATTATTGCTTTATTTACTTTCATTGTTTTATTTTATTTTATTATTATATTTTTATTATTGCTGTTGTTGTTTTAATTATTATTGGCCCAATCAAACATGTGAGATGAACATAAAAATATTTTTTTAATATTTTAATTAGCCTATGCAAATGGCTACAGCCGTTTATATATATACTGTATATAGTTATATAGGATTATAGCTAAACTGGTTATTACACTATACTGACTATAATTTCCAAACACTACTGATGCTACAGTCAGTACAAGACACTAAATAAAATACAGACATCATGTTTATTTCCTGTTTCATCATTATTCTAAGCATACACAGAAACCTGGCGGCTAATAAAATAATGATGGAATGAAGAGGCATGTTTGTAGGATAGAAAGCCAGGCTGACAGCGTGCTCTACAGCGACTGTCACTGCGGGAGGCTGAAGGTTGAATTATTTCTGGAAATCACCGTCATCATCGTTGCGCACAGAGGAAGAGGAAACTCTGCCTGGAAAGCCGAGGACCTCATGATCAATATCGCGGGTATTTATGGAAGGGGATCTGCTGGATTCTGGGTTTTTATAGGACGGGGGTTTATTTGGAGTAATCGTCAGTGGGTTTTTTGCTGAGTACGTGACATTCTGTCCATTTACACTGTGATAATGACAACAGAGTGGACTGAAACTGAGAGCGCACACACACACACACACACACACACACACACACACACACACACACACACACACACACAGAGCATTAATCCTCACGTCCTGTTTGAGTCAAAGTGACTTGCTATTAAAAAAGGATCTGAAAGCGCTTTGTTCTAACAAACATGAAAAACCATTTAACATGCATTAATATTGCACAGAAGTTTGAAACTAATCATTGTTCCAGCAAATACAATACTATATTCCTCAATATTATGATATCATTGTGATATTATATGGCAAAAATGATATAATTACAATATGCGATATGTATCAAAATACTTGAACTAATATGTTCTTATCTAATCAGCTACATGATACTGTGATTACTGATACCATCGACTCTTAGAAAAGTAATTTATCACAATAACCTCGTACCGTACGGTCTCACTGCACAGTAACCAGGCGAGGTAAGGAGGGAATAAAACACTCGGGGATGTGCTGTTATTGGAAAATAATCCATGACAGGTTGATCTGATGCGATCCGACACAAAGCAGAGCTAGTGTTACCAACCGAGTCCCTGTGAATGAGCTGTTGCCATAGAAACGATAACGAACCAGACAGAACGAGTGCATTGAAATCAACACCTTCTGACCAATCAGATTAGAGAATTAAAAAGTGTTAAAACACAATGTTCATGTTCGTAAACATGAAGCAAACAGAGGTGGTTTAAGTGGCATCACAACCAAAAATAATTTTTTATAATTTTATATAAATCATGGCTATATTAGAGTTTATCATTTTAGCAATAACGTACTGGATTTAGGATTGGGCAATATGGCGTCTGTGAGCTCATGTATGCGGAAGAGGGCAGACAGCGCTTTCCTCCGAGTGTGTTACGCCGCACTGTGACTGTTTTCTCTTGCAGGAAGCAAGTCTTAGCCTTCACCCTGCCCAGTTAGAAGCTGTTGTATGATTGGACAGGACTAAATTAGGAAACTCGTGTGGAATTTCACCTGTTTGTGTCAGTGTGGGTTTCCTCCAGGTTCTCTGGTTTCCTCTTAGCTCCTAATAACTTGGCAGTAGGTGGATTGCTGACTCTAAATTGCCGCTTGGTGTGAATGAGTGTGTGGCGTACCATCCAGAGGGTATTCCCGCCTCACGCCCAGCGCTATATATATTCTGGTGCTATCTGAAAGTCAGAGATGTTTTAATGAAAAATGTTTTAAAACTTTCTGCAGTGTTAATGGAAATGGAAAATAGAAAGTGGAATTCCCGTTTCCTCCATCTCGTCTTTCCGCTCACAGTCGCGCACGCAGCTGGAATCAGGAATGATGTTCGAGTGTGATGGTGTCTATTCCCTTAAACACTGTTTATATCGATCATCGCCCAGATGAAGAGAAGAGATATCAGGTGCTCAGTGTTGGAACGTATGTACAGATAGAACTCGGCAACTGCCCACAGTGGCACAGGACCGAGCTCTCTCTCAGACTGGCCCTTCACCACGCCTTCGACCACGCCCACGCCCCCTCCAGCCCACGCCCCCTCCAGGATGCGGCTGCCTATTGACACCAATTCTGTGCATCATCATGATCCCGGTAAAATCTCGTCTGAATTCTGCATCAGTCTGTGTGATAGCGTGTGTTCTCCGTGTCAGATTCTCTAATGACAGACCTGCGATTAAAGGAAATTACTACGAAAACAGACTCGGGTAAACACAAACATTCTTCAAAGTCAGCTTGATGTATTTTTTTCTGTCCATTAGCATGTTTTGTTTATGTGTCTTCATCACCGCTATTGTATCTGTAGCTGTCCTGTGAGTTTGCCGGCTTCCTATTGGTGGATTTTAGACGAGAGTCATAGCAAATCTCTCGTCGGCCATCTTAGGTCGCAGTAGCACTTAACTTGAACATCATGCATTCTAAGACTGGAGATCTCAACTCACGACCCGACCGAAGAGTTCTGTTCGGATTCTTTTATGAAGTCGGACCAGGAATCGCACAGCCTAAATCCAGCTTTCTGTTCTGATCCAAAGCGACTTCTTAGTGCGAGCTGCTGATGGTTCGAGACTTTGCTTTAACCTTGTTATCACTTTAGTATAATTTTCTGTGTCAGAGTTGATGTGAGACCCTTTATTATAAATTATATATATTTATATATTGTAAATGTATTATAAATATAGCAGTGCACCAGCACAGCGGGTGAATGAGTGAATCTCACATATTTCCACCGGTGTCTTCTGTGTGCAGTGTGTTTTGCATGTGCGGGGGAGGCAGGAAGTGTGTGTGTGTGTATGTGTGTGTGTGTGTGTGTGTGTGTGTGTGTGTGGAGGGTTTGATTACAGTGATTAGTCAATAAATGTGGCCCTGATGACTCCCTGTGATTTACAGACGAGCCCTCAGCTTAGTACTTACAGCTTCCCTCACACAAGAAGTCCCTCAGGCTGGAGAGATAGAGAGAGAGAGACAGAGAGAGAGAGAGAGAGAGAGAGAGAGAGAGAGAGAGTATGTGTGTCTCCCATAAACACAGTGCTGAGGGTGATAATCACGCTGTCCAACATCCTCGACCTATTCTTAACTCCACTACTGCATGCAGCTTCATTCTTTTATCATGCAGGTTATCCAACAGGAAGGCTAGCTAGCATAAACGAGTATTTTATTCAGTTAGCATCCGAGTGTGTGTGTGTGTGTGTGTGTGTGTGTGTGTGTAAGGGCATTTCCTGTACAGTGCATTTTTACTGGAACTTGATTGATTTAATTCAGCATGAGTATTTTATCTGTATTAGAGGCCTGATGATTTATCAGTAAGACAATACACCCTGATAAGGAAATCTGAAATAAATATATCATTAATATTATATATATCTATATGATCTACCTGATGCTGCGTAAAAAGAAGGAAATTTCAGTCACCACGTGTTCACGGCAGTGGACTGAATCAGAAACGTTCGTTATCTGTGATCATGTCGGTCCAATCCTGGTTTTTATTTACTATATTAATGAGTAATATTCTCTCGTGTAAAGCTTCACTGTGAGCGAAAAACATGGAGTATTCTCTAAGCTATGAAGAAAGAAAGCTCCATTTTGTCTTTTCTAAGACAATCCACATTAACGTTCTAACTATTATTAATATTATTAGCAGTAATAAACACGACAGCTGAGATCTCTACATTTCATTTTTCACTTTTCTTTAAAATGTTAATCAGAATCCGAGTGAAGGTGAAGATGCACAGGCTTTGTCCTAAAAAGCTAAAAATCAGTGGCAGGGCTCCCGACTGTGGCAGCGAGCGCTGAGCCCGAGTGGGCAGAGGAGCTGGAGGTAATAGTATGCACTTTTGTTGTCATGTCATGCTAATAACACACAGCTCGGCCGAGCCCGAGCATCATTAGAGCGCGGGGCGTTTCGGGGTCTCATCTGGTCCCAGCCAGTCTGTACAGAGAGCAGCCGCGTACCAACACCGAAAACAAAACACTCGGATCAATAACAATAATAATAATAATAATAATAATAATAATAATAATAAAAGACAAATTTCCTTTATGTCTAATCATAAAGACTGTGGTGGTTCAGTGAGTTCTGGATTTGTGAAATAGATCATTAAAATGTCATCTAGTTAGGATGAAATACAATTTTATCATTTACATTTATTTTAAAATTATGTAATCATTTTTTATTACAGATTATAAATAAAATCAAAATAAAGAGCTGATAGATTATGTGCAGTTTGGAAATAAAAATGTCTTTAAAATTATTTCAAAATGAATAATAAATATAATAATATTAATAATAATAATAATAATAATAATAATAATAATACATTAAGTATAGAAAACAAAATATAAAGTAAATATTAAATATATAAATTACGTGTTATTTTTAAATGACATTTTATTAACTTATTAATATATTTTAGCCACATATGTACGCGTTTGTATGATGGTACACTATAATAATATTACATAATATTAAAAACTGCCAGAATTTCAAAATCAGAGAAAAGCAGTGTTTCTTCATCATTTTAATAAACTAATTTTATTGTTCTTCCTCTTTTAAGAAGAACATCCTGCTCATACACACACACTTTTGTTTTTAATCTCCATTTCTTCATAACAGACACCAGAAATCCGCTCAGTCAGCGTCAGCTCCTGTCTGTGATTTTGTGGCTCAGCTGATAAACCTGCAGTTTTGTCATTGTGTTTTAATAAAAGAAGAAATTCAATTAAAATGGTCATAAATCAGGACTAAAATAAAAGTAATTAACCGAATGATTTGACCTTCAGTTTATGGAATACGGCGGATGCGGAGTCTGTGCTGTGTTTCTCATTTAATAATAGTGTAAAAAATGATCATAAATCAGATCAATGTTTGGATTAATGTCCACTTTTAAATGACTGATTGTAATTATAGAGACATTTTTAATTAATATGCATCTTCTGGATTAACTTATGGGCTGAAAACTAAAATTCTTGGAAAGTATTTAGTTTCAGATTTCATTATTCTCTGAAATATTGTAATAGTTATAAACCACATGATAAATAAAAGCAAACACAGTGTAAATTTCTCCACAATGACTCTTAGTGTGTTTACGTACACGAGACTAAGAACAACGACGGCGAAACACGACAAAAGCTCGACCATGAAGCACAAAGATCTGAAATAGGGTTAGTAATTAGTGAAACACAAAACAGGTGTGAGCAATCTGAGAGCGTGACGAGGTCATGTGATGCGCTAGGGCTGATGGGTAATGTAGTTCCTGTCGGCCATTTTGTGGCCCGAGTGGTGTTGTGTCGATCGTCTTTAACACGAGCGATAGCTTTCTCTCACGGAGGTGCCTCAATTAAAGAAACAAGCTGATGAATATCTTTAATTACGAAACTGTCAATACAAGAAAACAGGAATTAACTACAACCTGTTTTTAAAAACACGCCTCAGGTGCACACAGTCAGGTAAACAAGCCGGTACTGAGCCGGTCAGCGGAAATCACACTAACACACTAACACTAAAGCCCTGGGTGCAGTTGCCATGGGAACATAAATGCAAACCCAAGACTGCCACTGGATTTTTGGTATATGCCATTTTATTTCCTTATTTGGTTAAAGAAATTGATAGAATATTATTTAAAGTCGACTTGAACACCATAAAAAAGTGCCACTTTCTCTAAAATCACACCTTTAATAAGGGGTTTAAAAAACTTATAGCATATTTTTATCAGGCACGGACATCGTTATCTACACCAGAATAGTGTAAAGATGATAAGATGATAAGATGATAAGATGATGATGGTAATTATAGTTAAATTTCCTCACTGTAGCAATATATCGATATATCGTCCCAGCTCTATCCAGCAGCTAATTCTGTATCCAGACCTTAATATTACAGTAAACCTGCGTTCTGTCACAAACTCAGGGTTCCTCGTCACTCAGGTTAAAGATCATTCTCTTTACAACTCTGAGGTGGAACTGAGTCTGACACAAGCATTGTGGGAATTGGGGAGGTCAAAGGTCACTGCCAATATTGGGCCCATACACAGTAGCAGTCCCCTGCTGATAATAAAAGATGTAAAATTCATTAAGCAAAAACTACAGAATATTGAACACAGTGGCTTGTATTGATCTGATGTTAGTCCCAGTGAAGGAGGCGTGGCCTTGTGACTGTCAGTCACAGTGTCACAGTAAAGGAGGCGTGGCCTTGTGACTGTCAGTCACAGTTTCACAGCAAAGGAGGTGTGGCCTCACACTTCTCAAAGCTAGCATTGTTTTTTTTTTTTTTTTTTTAATTTTAAGCAAAATTTGCAACTTTCTAAACGCAACTGCATTGATATGATAAGGAAATTCTATCACACTGATAACATAATATAATCCGTCATATTAATTATTATACTGTACATCAGGTCTTATTAAGTAAGAAATAAACCCATTCTGCTTTTAATTTTTTTACTTATTTAATTAAACATTTACTGTAATTAATTATCTTAAAAAACCTTCATTTTTAAAAGCATGTAACTGGCCATGTAGGTTTAATAATTTTCCATTTGTTCGGAAATAATCTCGTAATGAGAGATATTAGAGATATTAGATAGAGTCGCGTGTGAGATGTTTTCACTCGCCAGACCAGTGCTGATGTTTAGCGCTGGTACAAACTGCAGTGAAAGAAGAGGAGAACACACTTGGAGCTATTGACATCATCTCACTCCGGCTAATAAGATCTCACCGAGCCCGTAAAGTGCTCTTCCGCTTCAGAGTGGTGACCAGGACGCGAGCCAAGACTGCTCTGTGCCGGGAGAGTTGTGTATCTCTGAACGAGGGGAAGCCCCTGATGCAGTTTGCTTTGAGAAGAGACAATAATGACCAAAGAAACACCATGATGGAGTCAGAACTCGCTTTTATTTAAGTAAATAAACAGAATAAATTAGAGATGCAGCAGCAGTGATACGGGTATCAGTCCAAAGCCATGCTCACTAGCTCGCACATGTAGTGGTAGAAAAAGCTCTAACATCTGATCCCATGTGATACTGTGTGATGTAATCCTAGTTCATGCCCAGACGACACGAAATGGCAACAATCTGGATGTATTTCACGATCAGTGATCAAAGACTGCAAACTGTTCTCTGTGAAAATATCAAGGGGAGGAACTATAGCATCTTCCTGAGCGAGGATGGCCGTCCCGATCGTATCAGCGAGGACGGCCATTAAATACAAGTGCAAGCGGTGCACCGAGCATGCTGAGAAACCGGCACACAGCAGAGCACTTCAGTTCGGCGAGTACTGAGCACTAAGAACTCACTCACCACTCGCTGCACTTTGCTTCTCGTGCAAGCTTGCACTCGTTTTTGACGAGCACGCTCGCCGATACTGCGCTACATGCTAAGGTCGGCCGTCCTAACGCTCTCTATTAAACGCACTGTTTACACGCCATAACACCTTAAACAGAAAACTCAGCATGAGGAGTTGCAACATAACCTAAATACAGCTTGACTGATTAATTATTATTGTGATATTTACTCATTTCAGTATCAGTATCAATGAGTACATGCATTCCTACTCCTACTCTGTAGCCACGCACCCGTATAGTAAATGAAATGTAATAATCAGAATCATCGTGCTGTTTATTATGCTGCGTCGCTATAAAACGCAGCGGATATCCTGCCATGTTGTTGTTGTTATTTACCAACGAGACTTCCACTGAGGCAGTGAAGTCTATCTTCACCTCTGTGCATCACTGCAGTGGATGTTGCTTGGATGTTGCAGGTCGATTGCACGCCTCCGGCCTGAACACAATTCTGATCTATTATTAATGTCATAGCCACATAAGAACAGCAGCGATCTGATCACAAAGAATCTCCTCTAAGCCTGTCTCTACAACTTCGGCTGCGGTGCTTGTGACTTGTACGTGCTTGTCATTTTTTTAATTTTAGATTAAAAAATTTTTCCAGTAGTGTTACGTAAATTTTCGAGCATCCATGACATTATATTACGCCTATAGATGACTCACACTACGCTAATGCAAGGAAGACTTGGTGTTAAAAACTTGGAGGCAAACAAAAATTGTTTATTGATACTGTTTATATTTTAGTTTACTTTAGTTTATTTATTCATAAAGCACATTTAAAAACAACTGAAGTTGAAACCAAAGTGCTGTACAAGTAATATAAAACAGATCTATACACAAAAACATTTAACAATATAAAATACTGGAAGACAAATGGAAATTTTACAATTTTCAAATTTTAATTGCCTCAAAATTTTGTTTTCAGGTTGTTTAGCATCTCTAGTACTATATTATTTGCATAAGTGGATGTCAGTAGAAATTCTGGTTGATTCGCGCGTGATAAAGGGATCTCTGTATGAATCACAGGGATAGGTGTGTCTTCACAACCTACACTGAAAATTCAACTAAACAAGTTACAACTCATTAATACAAACTCATCCTTTTTTTTAATTTTTATTAAGCACTTGTTTTCTGTAGTTTCAAAACCTACTTTCCACTGCTCATTTTATAGAAAGTAAAAATACTGCGAAGTCTTTCCACACACATGCATGCACATTCTATAAAAAAATGACTGGCATGGCTGATTTGTAGAGCTGCGCAATATATCAAAATTCGAAATATCGCAAAAAAAAAAAGTAAATACCGCAGTATGCGTAACGCAAGGGCTTGTGATAACTGAACGATTTTACTACTTCAAAACGTTACGAAAAGTCAGAGTTTTAGGGCGAAGCAGATAGCAGAGAACATTTTTCTTCCGTATCATGCTGCTGATCTGGATGAGTCTAAAATCCCAGAGATAATTACACTACTCCACCTCCCCATGTAAAACAAATCCAATCCGAATAGCACGGAATCCGGATCCACGGTCACCCCGAGCAGGATGAAGTGATCACTGAGGACAGATGAATGAATGAAATGTCAGGTGAATTAGGGAGGACGAATTAGTGCAGGGAGTAAGGGAATGTCTAATAACAGGATTTTGATCTTGGGTCTTACTTTAAGTGCTAAATATCAATATCCTTAATATCCATAATATTCATAATATTCATAATATTCATAATATTCATAATATGTGTAATTTTGCAGGTCTAGCAAGGCTTCTAATTCCAGACTTATGGAAGAATATTTTTAAACGTGTATTCCACTCAGAAGCACTCTTGTGAGGAGTGATACACACTGAAGGCCTTGGATTTGATGTGATTAATATAGGTATCATTACGTCGCTTTATAACACACAGCTCAGTCTAACAGAGTACTGTCTGTCGGTGCTGAGAGGAAGAAAATCAGACTGCTCTAACGTGATATAAACACACATTTTCTGATGACTCTTTAACGGTGTTACATTTCTTGACACTCCTGAAATTGTGTTACGTTTCAGACGGGTTTGTCTCGGTGTTGTGTTTCTGACCGAGTTGCTAGTGTTTCATTTGTAAAGACTGTAAAGGATGTGTAATATTTCGGACTGTGCATCGATTCCTGTAAGCAACACCACAACTTTCTGACTCAATATCTTTAACATATCAGATAAAGGCACCGTTTTCTTGAATCTCGTCACGTGTTGCGTGTATTTAAGGGGACGCTGAGAGCTCTTTAAAGGAGCTCGGCCTGGTCATGTGACGGACTTTAGAGCTCCGTGCCCTTTCGAGAGGACACTCTCCAATAAATCCCTCAGGATCGCGCAGGCAGGGAGAATGTCAAGGGGGAAGAGAGAGCGCCTAAAATGGACCTGAGCTACACCTGATCAATACAAAGAGTATCAAAGAGCAAGGTTAAACCCTCGGCGTCTCATCTTTATTAGGATCTTTTTAATCAGTACTTCAGTACTTCAACCGTCAGCATGAACCTGCCAATCTCCGGTTAAAGAAAGGAGCTAATTTTGTCGGATTAAAGCCATACAGGGAAGACTGCCTTCCCGCTTCCCACTTTAATATGAACACTGAGAAAAAATAGATACCAGAAATGATGCATATATAAATGCATGGGCATCATTTAACCTATAAATCCAAAGAACCTTTAAAGAACCTTTTCCTGTTTACTTAGTTAGTGAGCAAAACCACTAACCCTCAACATCTCTACCCTGTCCTGTAATTCTTCATCACTTCCTTAGATATGGAGATCCAACCTCTGTTAATTAGCACCTGTGAACACCACGTGCGCTGACGGTGTACGAAAAGAACATGAAGTAAGAACACACCAAGACTAGGAACACAACCTGTAAACATATACACTGTGTGATTAGCTAGAAATGAGACACGTGACACAGAAAATTCACCGAACCTCTGGTTCCTACAAATTTTCTGTTTTATGATGATCTCTTTATATAATGTTCCTGGGCATGTTAGGATGTGGTCAGTGTGTGTGGTAGGATGTGATCAGAATATGGTAGGGTGTGTTCAGGGTGTGGTTTGGTGTATTCAGGGTGTAGTATGGTGTGGTCAGGGTGTGTGGTAGGGTGTGGTAGAGTGTGGTCAGTGAGTGGTAAAGTGTGGTAGAGTGTGGTTAGGGTGTGGTTAGGGTGTGGTAGGGTGTGGTAGAGTGTGGTTAGGGTGTGGTTAGGGTGTGGTAGGGTGTGGTAGGGTGTGGCAGGGTGTGGAAGGGTGTGGCAGGGTGTGGTAGAGGGTGGTAGAGTGTGGCAGGGTATGGTTATGGTGTGGCAGGGTGTGGTAGAGGGTGGTAGGGTGTGGTAGAGGGTGGTAGAGTGTGGCAGGGTGTGGTTATGGTGTGGTAGAGGGTGTTGGGGGTGGCAGGGTGTGGTTAGGGTGTGGCAAGGTGTGGTTAGGGTGTGGCAGAGGGTGTTGGGGGTGGCAGGGGGTGGTTAGGGTGTGGCAAGGTGTGGTAGAGGGTGTTGGGGGTGGCAGGGTGTGGTTAGGGTGTGGTAGAGGGTGGTAGAGTGTGGCAGGGTGTGGTTAGGGTGTGGCAAGGTGTGGTTAGGGTGTGGTAGAGGGTGTTGGGGGTGGCAGGGTGTGGTTAGGGTGTGGTAGAGGGTGTTGGGGGTGGCAGGGTGTGGTTAGGGTGTGGTAGAGGGTGGTAGAGTGTGGCCAGGTGTGGTTAGGGTGTGGTAGAGGGTGGTAGAGTGTGGCAGGGTGTGGTTAGGGTGTGGTAGAGGGTGGTAGAGTGTGGCAGGGTGTGGTTAGGGTGTGGCAGGGTGTGGTTAGGGTGTGGTAGGGTGTGGTAGAGTGTGGCAGGGTGTGGTTAGGGTGTGGTAGAGGGTGGTAGAGTGTGGCAGGGTGTGGTTAGGGTGTGGTAGGGTGTGGTTAGATACTCTAACATTTCCTGTATTAAACCAAAGGACAATAAAGTAACTGAGTCGACTATAAACTGAACCGATGTGACTACAGAAATGACTTCAAAGTGATTAATCCTCTGTTTACAGCTGCAGGAGGTCTGAAGGTTCACAACCATCAGAGCTCATCATCTTCCTCAGTGAAGGTGCGCACCAATTAAACCAAACAACGCAATGCATTATGGTCGCTGGAGTAAATCATTTGCACATTATGTAGATACACGCCACTGCTTCTGGACACAGACTTCATGTCCTAACACCGATGTTTTAATGCACAACACCAATTTACTAAGAGTGATGATGTCAGCATGTCACGACAGATATCAATCCAGTGATACAAGACAAGCCGTCCTGCTGACGCACACATATTATCACCTGGCAACAAATCACAGGGGCAGCAACACAACCTTCATCCTCTGTCGCACAACAGCTCCACCTCCTCGCTAATAACGCCGGGATGATGTTGAGTAACGCTCTCGGTTCTCTCGAGCAGACTTTGTGAAAAATGTGTCTAAACCATGTGAATGTTGAGGAGAGTGGTGCGAGTGGAAGGTGAAGCGTTAATGCCAACGCCATCGCAGTGCTAATGCTAATCTTAAAGCTGAAGTTTTTAATTATTATGATAAATAGCTTTTGATATTGCGGCAATACCTAGAACCTGTCAGGATTTTAGCTTTAGCTTTTTGGTACTTGGAGCTCTTTTAGACACAAGGGTTCTCTCAAGGTTCACTGGATAATTAAGGGGTTCTTGGATTCCAAAAAAGGGATTTACTTGGAACCTTTTCAGATGGAAAACACGTCATTGTAGAGTTTAACTTAAAACCTTTAAGGGTTTCCTCAGAGGGCAAAGCAAAAAAAACCCTAAAGGGTTCTACATTTTTTAAGAGCAGTTTTTCAAACTTTTATTATGAACACATAGAGCTAGGAACACTGAAAATCTGAAAAGTGACGTATTGTGCATTCTTAGTGCTATAGTAAGAGTTACCGCAGGGACGTCTAATCTAAGCATTTTAAAAGTGTTTATTAACAAAGTAAAAATGGTGACGTTTTCTGTAACATTTACGGAAGGAGTCTCCAGTGTCAGCGCTTCGTAACAATCAGAGGTGAAGCTGTAACTTTAAGTTTTGAGGACATTCCACAACTATAAATGTAACTGTAAATGGATAAAAAGTATGATGTTTTCTTTAACAAGTAAAAATGATAGTTATTGACAGATTGTTGTGGTATAAGAGGAATAAAACACTGCAGGATATTTCACAGGAAAATAATCGATTATAACCGTTCTGTTTATGATAAATAATCACGGTTTCAATACTGAGCAGGACATTTAAAATCTTTGCCTTTTTTTTGTCCTGGTATTAGTGCTTTACCTCGGAGTAAATCTCCACCAGGAAGGAGAGAAGAAACTAAAAGATGTAAAAGATGAATGTACATTAATGCTGTTTACTAATGGCCCATTTGAACGCTTTCCATGACCGTGTTCTGGGAAGTGCACAGTGTCTCTGGGGTTCGGCTCGCGCATCAGGAGTGAAGAGGCCACGGAAACCACCATGAAAACTCGCTCGGTGACCTTCTCTCTGAGCAAACACACACAAACACACAAACACACACACAAACACACACACACACACACACACAACACACACACACACACACAACCACACACACACACAAACACAAACACACACACACACACTAACTCTCACAAACACACACACACAACCACACACACGCATATATACATACATACAAAGTGTAACAAGTAATTGAGAGCATGCTGATTTCTAAACACACACACACACACTCTCACAAACACACACACACAACCACACACACACACACACACACACACACACACACACACACACACACATATATATATATATATATACAGTACTGTACAAAGATGTTTATATGTTTATTTTCTGACTTCTACATTATTGATTTGGTACAAAAACATTTCAGACTCCAGACATTAGTTTTCAGCACAGAATGAAGCGTTACAGTAAAATGTTTGTGTGTCAGTAAAGAAAG
>JAKKZN010000021.1:705381-716051 GCA_033441825.1 Pangasius elongatus
AAATGTACACAATCTCACACTTTACTGCAAAACGCCAGCGATAATCCAAGCTAGCTCCTAAACCTTGCTCTAAGTACCGCAGTAAGTACTGCTAATATATAATGGAAGCTCACAGCTGTCAGTTAGCATGTGAAACTCATCCCTTAACCAGGACCAGCATCAGACTCATACAGGGGGGCGTGGCTTAAAGTCTGAAGGCGGAGACATTTTTTTTATTTCTTGTTTTTTATACTGCGTCCTTTCCCCTTCAGTGACTCGGCTTTCTTTTAGCAGGTGCTTCCTATTTATTCTCGTTCAGTCTGAATGCAAAGCAGAAAAGTGCCGGTTTTTTTCTCCAGTATCGCCGTAGCAACGGGTCAACAATCGGAAATGCTACCACTAAACCATAAATATTGGCACCTCTGTAAACTGTAAACCTCTTTTACTTTTAAACAAACTCCAGACGCTCTGCATGTCATGGGTGATTGACTACACGTCTGCATTTCATTTATGGTCGACCTTTAAATATTAGAGAAAGTGGTATTTCTTTTTTTTTTCTTCTCTGAAACACTTCTCCAGCACATGTGACCCTGACCGGGTTCACGAGCGTGTTATGAGCCACTTGAGATGAGTGATGGAACGAGTTAAACGAGATGGAAAGACAGTGTTATTGTCTTTAATTATCCACAGCCATAAAAACTTAAATATTTCTCACAGTGATAAAATTAATCAGTGGGACTTTCCTCGTGTCTCCTTGAGGACTTGAGGACAGAGACGCATCAATTTTAGGAGAAACTCCGGCTTCAGTGACAGACAGACGATTGTCGTGTAATGGCCTGTGTTGATGTCTCGCCTTCAGCAGCGTAATAACAGCACCAGCAGGCTGATGGGAGAACTTCGGTGCCGTCTGAGAGGACACCTGACACTAATGGGCTGTAAATAACGTCAGCGCTCATCTCGTCATGACCGCAGAGAGACGACGGAGACGAAATAAATCAGAGGACAGAGAAAAAAAAGTCATATTTGCGTTCGGATTCATGAATTCTGACAACAAAGTTTGGATTGAAGGAGTTTTGGGAATTCAATTCAAATAATAATATTTCAATAGAAGACTTTGGGTTTTTTACTTCATTTACTAAGTGCTGCATTACCTCACGCTCCAGTCGCCGTGGCGATGGATTTTCGATAAATCTCCGAGCACTCAGAATGATGGAGCGCTCCGCATATCACGAAAATACGACGCCACTTATTAGCACCTGACAACTTATTGACCGCACAGCGCTGATTCATATTTTACTGCCAGAAATGCCCACTGCTTGGCACCACTCTTCCAAATGTGTGTGTGTGTGTGTGTGTGTGTGTGTGTGTGTGTGTGTGTGTGTGTGTGTGTGTGCAGAACAAACACTGCTCAAAATCAATCAGGACGGCCGAGAGCAGTGAAAGCAGAGCACAGACTTGTTCGTTTATTTAGCAGACTGAAAAAGAATGACACTTCTGTTTATTAGCAGTGACTGATCATTTATACAATTTATATTACAGATTTTAGACATTAAAATTCCTTATGCTTTACTTTTGTTCCTTTTTTTTTGACATTCCTCTGAAAAACAAACTCATATATTTTAATACATTTGTAATGTTACATAAATAGAGTGAGCTTTGTGCCTCTCCAACTCACATCCCATTTTCACTGGGACCGCCCACTGCTCATAAATATTCATAAAGCAAACTCATAAAATAAAGTTCATTAATATTCAGTTTGTGTTACAGTTTATCAGCTGGACCCTGTTACGTAACGTTAACTCGAATTGGAAAATGATCCAGCTATTCGCCTCCGTAACGGACAGATTCTGGATCATTTTGTATTAGTATAGCGGAGGTCCAACGGTCGTCCCTATCAGATACTAGGCAGGGAAAAAGGGGCTGGGGGGGTCAATACTTTATGCAAAACTACAGTCAGTAGTTGCACACATACAAAATCACAGTGTTTGTATTTTAAGTCCAAAGTGCCATTTTTTTTTTAAATCAGATTTTGCACTACATGTGAATTCTCACCACAAGGTCACATACTGTAATCCGGTGCTTGGACCCCGTCCTCGCTGCTCGTAGCTTTTTCATCTAATTTTACCCGATTTGTTTAATCTGCCAGAGACGTGTTCAGGGTGAAAGGTTGTGCAGTTTAAGGCATTTTTCTCCTGCTCTGTGGAAACGTGTACGGTGGGGAAAAAAAAGAAAAAAGATTATGAAATAGAAATAAATCTTATTAGCGATCAGTAAGCAAGCATTAGCGCTAATTCCTGTACACATTTCCCTTGAAATCGGCTTGGAGCTGTCACGCAGCTCGAGGACGTCGTTCAGGGCCGCGTTCCATTTCACTTCGCTTACTTTACTGACCTGAAATTCCTCAAAAAAAGAAAATGTAAAAGGTGGAGTCTCAGGCTGAACAGGACGCAGGGGAAGAACGGCATGCTGAAGTCATGTTCTGTAAGATGGTGATGATTAATTTGTTGATAAAATACACTAAAGTTCTACTGAAGAGAGTGAAGAAATCGTTAATCTGGTAGAATATGACTTCCTGATGAAGCTGGAAGCGGTCAGCGTCATCATCACAAGCAGGAGCTGTTTTCTCGCTCGGACACGTCACGCTGAAACAACTTTAATCACACTTTAAGTAGCTTTGTGATTTTGAAGGATTTTCCTCCTACAATTCTCCTTTGTAACGTGCTTCAGTGCCGAGAGTCCTCGTTTTTCTTCCTAACAAGCCGAGACACATTGTGTAAACATTACAAACTATTAGTCAGACTTCACACACAGCACTGCTAATTGTTTGAATAATGTGTTCAAATGAAACAACCGCGGCGAGGACGAGCGCTCACAGGCACGGTACCTCGTCACCATTAACACCACTTTAACCACCAACCAGGAAACCCGAAACACTCTCACCGTGTCGGCGTGAATTACAAGAACACCGCTTTCTGAGTAACCGCAACGAAAAGACTTCACGTAAAACGGCTAACGTGACGAATTAGTGCTGCTTGATTCTCGCTCCTCACAACATGTGCTGTACAGTTACACCACGGCGCTGCTGAATCCTGGACTCTGATTGGTCAGAAGGTGCTGATTAATTTCCTAAAGCAGCAGCTCTGACAGTATCGCAGGTTGTTCTGATACTTCATCGTTTCTATAGTAACAGCTCGTTCACAGGGACGCGTACAGCAGAAGCTCCGCTGATAATAACCATCATGATAAAAATCATTCATATGATGAAGTCTTCTTTAAGGAGACTTTTTAACATTAATGGAAGGAGTCTCCAGTGTCAGTGCTTTGTAACAGTAAGTATTTAATGGCAGCTATAACGCACAGCGACAGGAGCGGATATTATCGGTACGTCTGGATGCTATCGTTGGCTTTGTGGCTAGCGGCGGTGCTGAACACCATCTACTGAACTTCAACAATTAAGCAATGTTAAGCAGGACAAGCATCAGGCCACAGCAGCTTAACGCAGCAGCTTTACCCTGACACGGGTGAATTTCTGGCATTCCTGCCTCGCCTCTAATCTGCTTTCCTCGTTTCTTGCAATTAGACTGAAAACAATGTTTTAATCTGCAGAGCTCAGGAGATTTCTGGCCCATTTTCTCCAACAAACAAGCAAAAAAACTACACACGCAGAACACGAAACAACGAACAACGAACAAAACGCACTGAGTGCACCTCTCACTGCAATGTACTGTGCACTCTTAAAGCATTTACAGAACNGGAACCCTTAAAGGTTCTTCACTCGTCTCGCTGGGGGAACCCTTAAAGGTTCTTCACTCATCTCGCTGGGGGAACCCTTAAAGGTTCTTCACTCATCTCGCTGGAGGAACCCTTAAAGGTTCTTCACTCGTCTCGCTGGGGGAACCCTTAGAGGTTCTTCACTCATCTCGCTGGTGGAACCCTTAAAGGCTCTTCACTCGTCTCACTGGGGGAACCCTTAAAGGTTCTTCACTCATCTCGCTGGGGGAACCCTTAAAGGTTCTTCACTCATCTCGCTGGTGGAACCCTTAAAGGTCCTGTGTGGAACCCTACAACAAAGTCTTTCCTATCAGAAGGGATCCCAAACTGAACCATTTATTAGAACCATTATTTATCCCAGGAACCCCTGAAAACCTGTATTTTCTAAGAGTGTGTTTAGTAACTGTTACTGTGTGTGCAACAAGCTCCAAATTATTGCGCGTTTTATTATTTTATTATTTTCTTCTTAACACCTAGAACGTGTCAGGAGGTTAGTATTTAGAAAAACATTCTTCAAGGCTTCTTTAAGAGTTTATTCAATAATGAAGAGTACGAAGCTTCTTAAAAGGGTTCTACTTAGAATACTTTCTAATAGAGAAGCACTGTAATGTCCTACACAGAACCTTTAACCTTTAACAGAAGCACACTTAACTGAAGCGCACTTATCCAAAACACACTGAACTAAAAAACACTTAACAGAAGCACACTTAACTGACACACGCTGAACTGAAGAACACTCTTTTGTAAGAGTGTACATGGGACTTTTTTGCATCTAAAGTCTGTTTAATTTCTTGTTATCATCTCTTACATTTCCTTCTGTCACATCACTGCACACTGTCGTATGACATCACTACATACTGTCTTATGACATCACTGCATACTGCACGCTGTCTTATGACATCACTGCATACTGCACGCTGTCTTATGACATCACTGCATACTACACATTGTCTTATGACATCATTGCATACTGCACGCTGTCTTATGACATCACTGCATACTGTCTTATGACATCATTGTATACTGCACGCTGTCTTATGACATCACTGCATACTGCACGCTGTCTTATGACATCACTGCGCACTGCATGCTGTCAGACTAAACTACATTTCCAAAACACAAACAAACTTGATTCCAGAGACACAACATCTTGTCCTGTCTTTAATCCAGATTTTTAACCTGGAAATGGCATTGAACCCCGAACCAGAGCGTGATGCTGAGCTCAGCATGTGACTTTACCTTATAAAGACATGTAAAGGGGTGGAGTTAACAGTAAAAGCATTTCGCTTGCCACTTAATCCGTCTAAATCTCACTCATTATTTCTTACGTTTTTAATAACTTCTGCTCAGGCGTGTTTCTGCAGGAATCGAACATCAGCCAGCTCATTTTTAATCAGCTGACGAGACGCTTCACACAATCAATACAAATCTCATAGAGATAATAAAACGCAGCCGCAAATCGCACCGACCCGCACACACTGCGGCCTCTTTTCTCCTTCTCTCTTCCTGTGCTGGTGGAATTATGGGTAATGACTCAGGACAAATGCTGAGCATGGATCGGGAGCGAGCGGGATCCTGCACCGATCCTCATCACCTCGGCATTTTCATCGATCCCGTCTGCCTTCGACAGCTCGGGGAAGAAAAAAAAACCCCCGAAGAACTCCTTCACCTCACCTTGCACAATCACTCGCCGCTGACGGTTACTATAGCGACAGACGGTTCGATCCAAGCCGCATAAGCTAATGAAAGGCGCCGCTCGTTTTCACAAGACGAGCGAACGGATTCGTTTATTCCCAACACTCTGACTTTAATCCATCACGTATCAAACACTCGCACAGCGTCTGTCTCGGATTATTTACTGATTAGTCTGAGCGCTGATCTCTGATGAACGACGTTAAGGACTCGTGAATGCAGACCGTCTTTTCGAGTCCTGTGCACACACACCTCAGTCACAAATCACCAATATATTGTGGAAACCCCTCAGATTTTATTCCTGCATGTCCACTGTGCCTCCGGATACACACACGGATATATATTCACACCCCGAATGCACATCATGTGTAACTGTGCAGCTTTTACGTCACACACACTCTGAGTGTTTACAGTCACACTGGTTAAATCCTCTGCAGGCTGCGCTGAGCGGACGTTTAGCGAGCTTTATTAGCATTACGGAAGGATCGTCAGCGTACAGGGATGATTTCGTAAACGTGTGTCCGTGTCCTAAATGCTACGATTCATGACTGAGCAGACTTCTTGATTTTTAATTTCATAAAATAGTCAACTGACAAGAAAACAAGAAAAGACAGCAAAGTATCAGATATTATTTATACTCAAGCCTTAAAAAGTGTAGGTGTGAAAAATATATCAAAAGTTAGGATCAGTGTTTTTATGTACAAGTTTAAATACTAACATGTTATAGTGATAATACATACCATACGATGCCAGCTGCTCGTTACCATGGTGACCGTTACTCCACTTAGCACTAAGCGGCTAGCTGTAAGACGAGCTAATGAATTTTCTGAGAGGATATTTAGCCGATTGTTGTGTACATAATCACTTTACAGTACAGTTTTAAGGTAATGAAAGAATCACTGATGGCGTCGTGTTAATATTTAGCTTCCATCGCCACACTGTTTAGATTCCATGTAGCCGTTAGCTAACTCTCCTCAGATAAATAGCTAATGTTTGAATGTTAAAATTCAACCAAATAGTCCTAATATACGATGTGTGTAAATAACGTCAGTTATTTCACAGACTGTAAATAATACTAATAACAGTTTCATCGACTTTCTTACCGCAGTCGTCGTTTGCTGTTTTTTTTCCTGAAGAGGTAAAATGCAGCGATGTGTCACTCGCCATCGTGACGAGACTTTACTTTAAAAAAAAAAAAGTCTCAAACGGTCACACTCGCCAGCAGCCTTTATTATGTTTTTTTTTTTTACAGGTAAACAAGTAAACAGGTAAACAGCTTTCAGGTAAATGAACACACAAAGCAGAAGTGAAAAGGTTCATAAAAATCTCAGTGATTTAACTTTCAAGAATGAAGATGTACAAAACACTGACAAATAATGTCACCTGGTCCTAATAATCACACACACACACACACACGCGCGCGTGTGTGACAGATTGTAGGTGCAACGTCTACACTTATTACATGATTGACTCATGCGATTCTTGTGATTTGATTTCACAGATCATTAACATCAGCTAGAAGAGCGCGAGCCAGAGAGGAGAAAGTCATAAGCTCTTTTTTCCTGCCAGTTAAAGAGGAGCCTCTTCATCGTAGCCAGGCCAAGCATTTCCTGTGGCTGGTAATAAAGCCCACCTGGCTGTCAGGTTAACAGGGTCCAGTGAGCGAGCTGTTCACAGGTATTGAGCCGGGCTGAAAGCAGCAGCGGAAACAGGGCTCTTCAGCTGCAGCTGATGACGGCTGGCTACCGAGAGCTCGTTAAACAAAGCGACACACAGGCTGAGATGTGTTTGGGTTCACTGCTCAATTCAACTGCAAGTGTAACACGTAGCTGCCGCTTCCCTCGCTGGTGCTGACCGCCGGAGGATGGGCTCCGCTCCTCAGTCTCACAGGCCTTTACGAGGACGTGTTTCTTCTACATTTTCACCATACAAATGTCGTCAGTGTCACTGTTTCTCAGAAAACCAGAGCATTTCACAGACGCCCAAGTAAACCACAGGAGCTCGAAGCACGTAAAGCGTGTCACGGTGACGAGCAGCATGTTCACTCTCACACACCTTTCCGTCAGTCAGGGTCGTCTCTGCACGTCGCCGTGGGCTTTACGGACTTAACCTCTGCTTTCTGGCGAGCATGTGCGAGTTTACTCTGTGGCAGATGGTTCTGACAGCCGTCCATCAAAAACGTAAGCGTGTACATCTCATAGATGATGTTATGAGATAAAAAATATTATTTATCAGTTATGGAAGGAGTCTCCAGTGTCAGCTGTAACTTTAAGTTTTCTGACATCTTCAGGACAGAGGAGTTTACGCTTCTTTGCGGTTTCTCAGCAACGCCCATGACAAGCTGCGATTTTATTTTTTTATCTTATTAACTTCTTTTTTAAAAATGCTGGTGAGGGAACGACTCACTCGTTATAGCTGCTGTAACGGAAGTGAGAACTTGTTTCATGAATGGTCTACAACATTAATTATAACTATAAACGGATAAAAACTACGACATGTCATTCTTTCCGAAATAAAAATTGTAATTGATGGTAAGCTGCTGTGGTGTAAGAGGAATAAAACACTAGGGGACATGATGTTATAGGGAAATAATCAGCTTCAGGGTTATAGCAGTAACTCTGCTTCATCACACCACACACACACACACACACGCGCACACACACACACACACACACACACACACACACAGAGTATTTATTACTTATATAACAGACACATACCCCTTTAAATCAGGAACCCAAGAAAATTACTGCAAGTCCATACATTCGAAAGGTTTAAAGTCTGTACATCAGGGGCATTTTTATCATTAGTATATCTCTGTATCTGGCTCAGTGTCCCTGCCTGGCTGGAGTTCATGTAAAATGAGATTTATGTAAACAGAGGGTGATTTTTTTTGCCCAGCTGCTGGCTTCCTGCCCTCACAGAGCGGTGCGAGGGTGATGCTTTGCTCACTTACACACAAAGTTTGTGGAACCACTGCAAGTCTAAACAGGGAAGGTGTCATGAATTCAGAGCTCATTCCTTTTGGGTGACGGGACTCGGGGAGGAAAAATGATTTCTAAAGAGTGTGAAAAGGAGAACAAACAGCAGGCCGCACAAACAGAGAGGCAGAGAGAGCTGTTCTCACCTCCCAGGAACTCAATTTACTTTAATCATTTAAATCCTTGAAGGCGTCTCGGCCTCCTGACGTTCATCATGAACACATCGTTTTCTTATAAACGCTGAACCGAGAGAGCTGCTCTGGGATCAGTTTCAGTTTTTAATATCTGAATGAACACAGTAATGTGGATAGAGAACTGGTCCTGGATCTGACACACCAGTTTTTGCGCGCTGTACGGTGACCTGCTCTGATTCAGCCACACGTGCACACTCCTGAGCCCTCGCTATGGTTCACATGATTAGATGTAATCGTTTCCCAAAAACCTTCAGATTAACACTCAGCGTACTGTAAGTATCGCGCTGACACATTTCCTGTGTAGCGCTTTATAAATGACAAAAATCAATGATGTTAGCTTGTGTTTATTCTTTCCTGCAAATATCTGCTCTCTGTGTGAGCTTGCTAGATTTGGCTGTATTTGAAAAAGCAAACTGTAGTTAATTTATACTGGATTTGAGACAATTTGAACACCATTTTTACAATAAGCTGAGTAACACTCGACATGGAGGCAAGTCCCGTTACTGATAAAGGCCTGGCGAGTTCACTATCGACCTGGAACATTGTGTTATTTTAGCCACATTATTTACACCGTTATTGTCAGATTTAATAGTGATTAAAATCACTATGATGATTTATTACGTATAACTTTTAAACAAAAAATAGGAACAGATGATCTAAACAGGAAAGAAAAATAGCATTAAATCTATAAAGTATGCGGAAAAAAAATTCAGTGCGAGTCTGTGGAGAGGGGGCACTTACTTTTGAGCAGCATGTGCCTCCAGACTGGTGGTAACAGCAGTGAGCATTAATATATAGCAGCACTGACACTGGAGACTCCTTCCATAAATGCTAAATCAACATCTCCTTACCGAAACCTTCACCGTATCAACGAGTACACACGGTTCTGAGTCTGTTTACGGTTCTGAGTCTGTTTATTTAACAGCACTGAGGTATAAGATTAAAATATCACACTGCAAAGACATTTTCATCATATCTGCTAATGAGGAAAAGATTTACAGAAATGGCTAAACCCACCAAACATGCTAACGTGGTCCAAACATGCACACGTCCATAGTGGTGATCTGTCGAGTTACAGTGTTAAATGATCAGTAACCCTTTTTAATTCCATACTGTACACTCTCAGAAAGAAGGGTACTAAACTGTACCTGCTCTTGGTGTGGTAGTTGTACCCTCTCGTGTGCACCTTTTGTACCTTTGGTGTGCATCTTACCTATGAAAGTGTATGTACTTTAAAGCTTTAATCTAAAAACTAATCAGTGTGCATTTATATGCCTTAAATTACTGTCACTAAATCCACGTTTCCAAGTGAAAGGTTTATAGGGACAAAACACGCACGTGTAACGGTACCGCCCCAGCAACAAGGGCCCAGGGTCGTACCAGGGTTTCAGCCTATCAAAACAATTTACTATCCAATTACATAATTAAAATCATCTTGTAATTGAATTGAAAGATTATAATTAAATAAACTCAGGACCATAAACTCTACCACAGCTACTGACAAAATATGCTGATGTTGTAATTCTTCATTAAGAATCTGATGCTGTAATCATCTCTCCAAGGGGGGGTGAATACTTATACACTCTCAAATTATACATGCTTTATTTGTTTTAAAAAATCCCCCAGTTCTTTATAATGGTCTGTTTCGTGTAGTTTCATGACATAAAGTCCATTTAGTTTCAGGTCATAACACTGGAAAATGTGGGGCAGTTTAAGGGGGGGTGAATACTTATGCAAAGCTCCGTTCGTGTGGTTTGTAGGTGACGCGTGTTCAGTTCGGCTGTGCGTTTCAGATCCAGATGTACGAGGAAGTGTTGATGTGACTGGAGGTTCTGGTCTGACCCGCTGGACCCTGGGCTGAGTGTAATGTGACCCGTTACCTGGTCTGACCCGCTGGACCCTGGGCTGAGTGTAATGTGACCCGTTACCCGGTTTGTTTGTTTTTTTCCCTGAGACACCTGGGTAAATTTGAGGAATTGAGGATTTGAGGATTCGAGCAGTGTGGATGTGACTCACCTGCACCTCTGTGATGACCTCACACTGGTACAGTAGA
>JAKKZN010000021.1:734193-736693 GCA_033441825.1 Pangasius elongatus
ACACACACACACACACACACACACACACTCACGCAGATGAGCCTCGTCTCCTCGGGCTGGGACGGAGCTCCCCGAGTGTGTGAGGCGTCCAGGGCCCAGTGAAGGTCACGACTCTGGAGTTCTCGCTCAGCTGAGCTGGACACGTCCAACTCACAGCCACGTCTTCATCCTGACGAGCAGGAAGTTGCACAGCATTCATTCAACTGCTAAAAGAATTGCGGCTAATGTCACCAACAATCAAGGAACATTCATAACCTCCAGTTTAGCATTAGCATGGCGCGCTAACTGNTGTCTCGATTCTCAAACACACCTGAAATTTAAACGACTCGTCATTTTCAGCTTTAACCCCTCACACACACAGTGTACAGTGTGTTTGAACAGAACCCGGGTGTGTTCTCTATCTCGAGGCGGTTCTTCGGGAAGGTGAGAACACCGCGATCACGCTCTGAGCTTTGAGTGAACTGTAGTGAGGAAGCGAGTCGACTCTGAATCGACTCACCTGCAGGAAGTGAATCAAACACACCTTTTTTTGTGTTGCACAGGTTTTTTGTTTATTTTGTTTTGGTACAGTAGATGCGAGCTATTAAACTGAGCTAAAGGACAGAGCTTCAGAAATACCATATGTTCTGGAGGAAAGACAAAATAATAATCTAGTTCTTTATATTATTTATATATTATGTTCTCTGTGCTCAGGTAATTTATGTGATCGAGACACTGTAACAGTCTGACTCGCCAACTCTCACACCCTGACTCTGACTCGAGAAAAAATGGACTACTAGTTGTAAAAGCGTCCTTAAAGATCACATGTCCTGAATGTTAAAATTTATCTGGAGCGTGATGGCGGATAAAATCATCAAAGATCAGCAGGTAGGCTGTAAAGTGAAGCGGTCCCAGGACAGAGCCCTGAGGCTCAACACGAGTAACTGAAGCAAAACATGATTTCTACACCTCATCACGTCATCATCAGTCGAGACGTGTTAGATGCCTCAGTTCCGCACTAGATGCTAACGTAGCTAACAAGTAACAGAAGCATATAGCCACCAGTTTAGCACGGTACGCTACACGCTACATCACACAGCGCCATTCTCAATCTTTTACCTACAAACACGGACAAAATGACAAAACAGTCACAGCTCTCTTTCTCCCCCAGCGCGTAGTCTCTGAAGGCGGAGTTGTACATTAGAAGATTTGGATAACATACTTCACGTTAGTTTTGTACATTTATTTCTTTTTAATCACAGATTTATCATTTGAGACGAATGCGTGACGACTTAGACACGTCTGATCGCTTATGTTTTTCCGAATCGCCCCTTCGAGCTGAAAATTCTCAAGGACGTGTAGGATAACAGAAGGTGAATCAGTAAATGGTGCACGATAAATGGATCAATCCCCCACACACTGCTCTCTATTACACCGGTTTCAGGTTGCGGAGCTTTAAATGGAGTGACATCGCTCCTCTAATTCCCCGTCTGCCGTCACTCCTGCTTTGTGTCCCGCGCTGGCGAAAACGCTATCATTCCTGACGCAAAAATAATTAATTCCTCCTTATCTGCAGAGGAGCTCTTCAAGCCCAATCCGCCTAACTGGCAACTCTTTATTCGCAGGTGGAACTGACACACACTCACACACACACTCTCTTTCTCTCTCTCTCTCACACACACACGCACAGAAAAGATTAATTGCATGTCTTAAGGGGATGACTGCTATTGGAGAACACCTGAAAGATCTGTGACGGAGGAGAGAGCGAGAGAGATAACATTGTCAGAGAGAACACAGCAGCTCCCCGATCGCGCCTGCAGAGGGCATTCGCCATTGATCCTGCTGTCTCCGCTGCTTTCTCTTTTTCCTCTATTAAGACTGACACCGTGTTATCTTCATTGCTGAGTGCCCGAGCTCTGCCTCGGCTCCCAACAGACACGAGGAGGAGGAGGAGGAGGAAGAGAAGGAGGAACAACCTCACAGAAAAACAATACAGCTACACAACAAAAGCTGGGAAGGTTCAGCGACAGGAGTTTTTGTGCAAGGCAGAAGAAGGGATGAAGACAAACAGGACTGTAGGGATCACTCCGTCCTTTCAGCTACAAAACCGCAAAAGTGGCGAATAAACCACTGCGTGTGGCGCCGTTTTAGTAAAAGTAATCAGTGACGCAGCGGTGCGATGAAGAAGAGTTAACGTTTGATTCCTGAAGCGTTTTATTCCTCTTATACCGCAAAATTTCACCAACAATTACTTTTTTTTTATTTATGAAAGAATGACACGTTAGGTACAAGTTAGCTCCTGTTCTCACTTATCAGCTATAAACAGTCGTTCCAGCCCAACCTCTCTCTCTTCTCTTCACGCAGCTCGTCATGGTCCCGAAAAACTGCAAAAAGCGTAAACTCCATGGTCCTGAAGATGTCAGGAAAAAAGTTACAGCTTTACCTCTGACACTGGAGACTCCTTCCATAAATGTTACTTCGAGAAAACATCACCGTATCAATGTTTTTTTTTTAAATCATC
>JAKKZN010000021.1:745880-770697 GCA_033441825.1 Pangasius elongatus
AGGTGTGTCCTGATAGCCAATTAGTCTCAGTGAAGGAGGTGTGGCCTGTGCGCCAATTAGTCTCAGTGAAGGAGGCGTGGCCTGTGCACCAATTAGTCAATTTGTCTCAGTGTAGGTGCGGCCTGTGCACCAATTAGTCTCAATGAAGGAGGCGTGGTCTGTGCACCAATTAGTCTCAGTGAAGGAGGCGTGGCCTGTGCAACAATTAGTCTCAGTGAAGGAGGTGTGGCCTGTGCAACAATTGGTCTCAGTGAAGGGGGCGTGGCCTGTGCAACAATTAGTCAATTTGTCTCAGTGTAGGTGCAGCCTGTGTGCCAATTAGCCTCACTGAAGGGGGCGTGGCCTGTGTCAGTGAACTGCCACTAAAAATGTGACATATGAACTCTTCCTGCTAGTCTCAGTGAAGTAGGCGTGGTGACTGTGAAAGAGGCGTGGCCTTTGCTTGGCAGTGCCCGTGCATTGGGCGTGATCAATTAAGAGGGCGTGGCTTCTGCAGTACCACTGCTGAACTGCAGGCTGCATTAAGTGCATCCTTCCTACACTGAATCATCAGTCACATATAGAGACGAGTATTCATCTAGGACACACAGATACACACCCCTAACAGTTTTATCTCATAATTAATCTTGGATTTTTTTATTTATTGGGGAAAAAAAAGCCCTAAAGCCCAAATAAGGCTTGGCTTTTATTTATAGTCCACATTTGTCTGCTAATACACAATACACAAATTCTGTGACAGTCAGGTTTAAAGGTGCGAGTTTACTAAGAAGTAGTAATGGAAAATTACACATTCTGTCATATTACCCATCTGAACCCGGATTCAGAGTCTTCATTAATACCATACGTCTAAAGCAGAGCAACAGACGGAGCAAAGAGAAGCGTACCAAGTGAGGGGTGTTCGTGTTTGGAGATAAACACAGCGTGTTAGGAATATCCGTACGGATTAAACATGTGACAGTGTGGGAAAGAATGCTCAGGTTTTCACAGTGTGGATTTCAGCTTTTAAAGAACAAAATTTGAATAAATGATCAACGAAGCAACATTGTGTATTTTAGATAAGTGAGTAGTAAAAACAGTCGGACGTTTTGGCCTTAAGAGTACAGGCGCGTGGAAAACGAACTGTTCGTGACTCGTATCCTCCATCACAGCGCCGTTGACGTCTCTACAAAGCATCGCTCGTCCTGCTGTGGATCCCTCGAGTGTCCGCATAAGGAGCAGCTGCGTGCTCTGTGTGTGTGTGTGTGTGTGTGTGTGTGTGTGTGTGTGTGTGTGTGTGTGTGTGTGTGTTCTACAGCCATTAACCACCAGTGTCCTGGCTAAACATGGTGTCTAAGTCTGTAAACACCGATAGGCCTGGCTTCACCACTGGAACAGTTTGATATGAGCTTTATTCACGTATGCGTACTGCGTTTGCGGGCAGGAGGGGTTCAGCGTAACGACAACTCACAGGTTTAAAACTCCAGTGTGGACGCCGGCACAGCAAACATCAACACTTCTACTTTTCCCTGGCATGGATTACATTTACAGCATGAAATACGTCTCCGCTCCTGCTCTCAGACATGTTAAACCATCAGCACTCGCCCGCTGGATGCACCAACACGCCGAGTTCCACAGCTTAATAACGCCACAGTTTAAGGTCACAGGGCAAATCTGTCTGCGTTCTGTGAGTTTTTATTTTCCCGCTCATTTAATACACCTTTTACAATTCTGGAATATGGAAACTAAATAAATACCAGTATTTCCACACACCAAATGTTTTCCTCTTTGTGCTTTCTGAAATGTTAAACTAAATACGAAAAGGACATCTGAAGTAAACTGCACACGAGGTTTACAGCTTAATACAAATACTTCACTACGCCTCATGCGTGTTAAAGCCAGAGGTTTAAAGACCAAGGTCAGACTTACAGCAGGAAATACTGTAAACTGTCTGAGAAACCATCGCGGCTCTTCTGCTGGACGTGCTCACAGCCCACTCCAGGTTTACGGCTTAATATCATATCACGGTTCAAGGTCAAATGAAAATCAACGCTAAATCAGTCCATGCAGCACAAATGAACGGATCTGATATAAATTAACCTCATTTTCCACAACTCCTCATGCCGTTTATACGTTTGGGGAGAAGTCAGGTGATTAAATGCTGGTGATTTAAATCTCAGCGTTTCAATGCAGCAAATATTTTCCTGAAGTCTGGACAAACGTTAGACAGAGCACTCGTCCTGACTCATTTTTTTAAGCAATGTAGTACTGTGATAATGTTGTAAACCACGCTAAAATATTAGCCACACGTCTCCACGGCTCTGTGCGAGTGATCTGCCATCAGCTCAAACTCTTACATCTTTATAAACACATCATATTATTTATATTAACACACAGAGTCAGCAGCTATATATGTGATGACTCAAGCAGTCATAGAAAGGGGGTCGGTTCTGCTTTCCTGCCTGTCTGTGCACATTAGCGTTGTGATCACAGATTAGCCATAAAATCAGAGAGAGAGCGAGAGAGAGAGCGAGCGAGAGAGAGAGAGAGAGCGAGCGAGAGCGAGAGAGAGAGAGAGAGAGCGAGACCATAACCGATTGATTTTTTTTACATTTTGTATGCCTGAGCATTAAAAATGATCACTGAGGTTTTTGAGCTTGGGTGTGCGCTGATAATCAGTTATACAGCTCGTCCTGACTGTACATTCTGAATATTGTGATTTATGCCACAGCGCTGTCGAGTTCTGGACCGTGATTGGTCGGAAGGTGTTGATTAATTTTCTATAACAGCAGCTCTGACAGTAGCGCAGCTGCAAATCACTCGTTCTAATACGTTATTGCTGATGGAGTAACTTACTGAATGGACCTGGATCACAGATACCACGTGACACCTGTGTACGTTGATACGTGAGGAGGTGTTTATTGAACGTTCACGGAAGGAGTCTCCAGTGTCAGAGCTTTGTAACAGTCAGAGGTAAAGCTATGACTGAAGTTTTCTGACATCTTCGGGACAGGATTTTCAGGAACACGAGTTCTGTTCTAATTTTTATCTTATTAACTTAAGAGAGGAAAAAGTGAGGCTCATGAGGGACTGTTTATAGCTGCTATAAGATAAGTGAGAACAGGAACTAATATTAAATGTAACTGAACGGATTAAATGTATGATGCGTCATTCTTTAATCATTAAAAAAAATGAATATTTAGCACACATCGCACTTAGAAGGCGCTCTTTCACTGCTTAGTCATCATTTTGTTGTTTTCAGCTCTGAGCTTCACCTTTTATGGAATTTTGTGGGCGTGGCTAAATAAACACGCTTTGTAATTTATAGCTGATTGGCATTTATCAACTTTTTAATTTTTTTTAAATGAGGCCCAGTAATAAAACGGTACAAATACAGGGAGAGAACATTTCCATAAAGCGGTGTACACCACCATGTATACGCTTACAGTCCAAATTAATTAAAATATAATATAAAATCCTCACCCAACATTAACATTAATGGTAATCGAATATCTGTTTGCTTTTTTCCTCATTTCTTTTAAATCACACCATTAAATAGTCTCACACACCTGAGCTGGTGATCAACATGAGACTGAACACAGACTGAACGCAATATCTGCAATATCCAAGATGGCGATAAATTAGGAGGTTAAACTTATGAGCTCACAACTCCTAAAATGAGTTATTACACTCATCTCTGCCACCATGCAGCGTTTCTCTATCGGTTCCATCCTTCCCCCCAGTCCGCTTCTTTCACTCGATTGTTCTGCACTTGTTAAAAGCCTTTTCTCACACGTTCACCTGAGTTTAATTCCCACTGTAATCTGCAGTCTCCAGCCATCTGCTCAGGAACCGAAAGGCCAATATGCTAAATCCCAAACTAAACACCGAGCTAATTTCATATGATTGGCTCCGAGTGGACGAGTGCCAAGTTATTCAGCATAATCTGAATATCAACACGGCTAAAGGAGAGGAACAGAGTGTGGATGGCAAACACTCTCCTGAGCAAACACGCCACACAATGACATTACAGCAGGAGATGAGCTTCTACAGAAATACTGCGTTTAAAACAACAACAACAAAGAAAAATTCATCTGGTTTTATTTCTGGAGTTTATAAAGACAAAAACTAATCCTGGGATTTCTGATCAATTTCTGATCAATTTAAATCTGTTCATGAAGCTGGATATTTATGATGATTGGCACCAATTCAGAACAATGTGAAGGAGGCGTGGCCTCCGTGCCGAAAGGTACAGTGAAGGAGGCGTGGCCTCCGTGCCTAAAGTTACAGTGAAGGAGGCGTGGCCTCCGTGCCTAAAGTTACAGTGAAGGAGGCGTGGCCTCCGTGCCTAAAGTTACAGTNGCCCAAAAGTTACAGTGAAGGAGGCGTGGCCTATGTACCCATGAGCCTGTCAGTTATAGTGAAGGAGGCGTGGCCTCCGTGCCTAAAGTTACAGTGAAGGAGGCGTGGCCTCCGTGCCTAAAGGTACAGTGAAGGAGGCGTGGCCTCCGTGCCTAAAGTTACAGTGAAGGAGGCGTGGCCTCTGTGCCTAAAGTTACAGTAAAGGAGGCGTGGCCTCTGTGCCCAAAAGTTACAGTGAAGGAGGCGTGGCCTCTGTGCCCAAAAGTTACAGTGAAGGAGGCGTGGCCTATGTACCCATGAGCCTGTCAGTTATAGTGAAGGAGGCGTGGCCTCTGTGCCCATGAGCCTGTCAGTTATAGTGAAGGAGGCGTGGCCTCTGTGCCTTCTAGGAAGAGTTAAGCAGAACACGTTTCCTTATATTTAAATGTGTCCTAAAAGGTTTTTAATTAAAATCTTTTTATTCTTTTTATAATTCCACAGAAACCCCAGTAGATGACTATTAAAATTATAATGAGAATAAAACACGCAATTACATTTGAACATTTTTACTTCATTACCCGTGTACTGATGTTACGTCCTCGTCCCTCTCCTGCAGGATTCTCCACCTCCTTCACTCGGCTCCGCTGTGCATCTGTCAGTCAGAAGCATGTGGGATTCAGAATACACACAATACTGCATCAGTGAGCAAACACACACACACACACACACACACACACACACACACACACAGAGCGTTTTGAGGTAAAATACAGTCACGGTGGTCTACTTCAGGTCAGGCAAACATCTGCTTTGAAACCATGAATATTTCATTTTATCCCGAGGAGATGCTCTGGGTGCTACGCTGCGAGTGTGTAAATCCCACCGCCTCACTGCAGGCAGGTGGCACCATCTATCAAACGGCCCAGCGCTGACGAGCACAGCCGAACGCTCAGAGAGTACAACATGGCTGCTTTCAGCCTGGATATAAATCGTCTCTTATGACTTCGTAAGTTCTATTTTAACTGCTGTTACATGACTACAGCATCAGTGCCTCACTGATCACACAGTGACACTCAGTTCAACCGCTCAGTCTTTTTTAGGCTCTCTGGATCCTGTCTAAACTGAGAAATACTGCAGGCGTAATACCTGTTGCATAAGTATTCACCCCTCTTGAACTTATCTACACTTTGTAGTCTTTCAAACTGGAACTGAAATTGATTTTTGTACATCATGAATCTACAGAAAATAACCTGTAATAGTGAAGTGGGGGAAAGGGAGCTCATTCTGCCACAACTTTATTCAGAGAATCCACCGAAAGGAGATATACGGAGATGTTTGCACAAGTGCTGATATACATAAACACACCACCTGCACATAATAACGGACATTAACTTCTATTCAAACATAAAATACACACAATATAATGTTCTCTCTGAGCCATAAAAAATATGAAATGTGTTTAATATGCATAGTAAAAACATATTTATAAATATTTGTATAAGGCACATCCCTGCAGTCTGTCTGTTATTGTCCAAATAAGCATTAAAGTCACATAAATCTATACCAGTTAATAACGAGCTGAGAAATAAACAGGCACAGATGTTGATTTTGATGCTACAGGCTTAGTTTAGACCGATTTGGACGTGCACGGGGTGATGATCGACATCACAGGTCATAAAATGTGCAGTTTAATTTGTCAAAAACCCGCAGCAGCACAAACAGAAAAGCTTTTAATCATTTTTCCACTCGCGCGGCATGCCGACTTCACGGATCGCTGATATACACATCAAACAGCGTACAGTGATTCGTGTGAAGAACCCACGCCGCCTCAATCGGCTGCGAATCAGCAATTACTCTCCTTCACACTAGGTGTCGATGTTAATTTCGACATCGGGCGAATCCTGTGATCAGCATCCGAATAAGCTGTCACAGGAGGTCTTGACTCCTGACAAAAATGAAATTGCGTTTGTAATTTTGACTGAAATGTCAATTTCGCCGTTGCCATGAGAACGAGCCGTGCGGAACGAAGCTGTGGGGAATTAACACAACCTGGAGGGCATGAGGAACCTCACCGAGAGCTTCGACAGCGTTCTTCCTGACGTCACTAGTGTACAAGCGCATCACGGTGGCTGTTGTCCCAGTTTTCCGGCATTCATCAGTCTCCTGCTCTCCAAACGGATCCTCCTGTTAGACATCATCATCAACGATTACAAGCTGACGGATCACCAACAACACTACTGCAGACATTTTAACAACAATAAGTAAAAGATCCTGTAATGGATAATACATCAAGTAATATCTTTAGAACTGCCTTTGTATTTTCACCATGAAATAACTAGCTTCATGTAATCACTAATTAAATTCAACAAAGCGTGAGAATTCAATTTGATTAACTGTTTTTCACTGAAATAAAAGATTCAATGATGGATTTGCTTCATTCAGTAAAACCTAAAATTCTGCCAAAATTTAAGACTCCATTTGATTATGAATCGATTCACTGAACCGATTCAAATGAACCTACAATTTTAACCACAACGAGACAACTCAATGTTCATTTCTATTCAATTCAATGAATAGATTCAACGAGTGATTTGATTCAATAAACATTTTATTAGAAACTCAACTTTTGCCACAACTCGAGATGATTTTATCTCATCACGATTCAATTCAACAGACAGATTCGCTGATTTTGAGTCAATTCAATGAACTGAATGGAAGCTCAAATTTTGGAACGACTTGAGACTCGATTTGTAATTTGTTTTGGAAAATGATTCAATAAATCCTAGAGTCTATAAATTCAGTGCCATTTGATTAGATTCATGGTTCAATAAGGAAATATTTACACCAAATACACAAACGTGTGTAATGTCAAGGGAACGCCTTACTGGAATACAGTAGCCAGGATTTAGTTAATTTTCATATTTAAAAGTAGTTTAAAAGTGAGAATTATAGAACAGCGTATTACTCCCTTATTATAATAATCCCAGTTTTCTACAGTTAAGTGACCATGTTGAGTTTAATGCATATTTACAGCCCTGTGTTTGTGTCTCTTCATGCTTCATACGCTGCTTATGATGGTTTATAATCACGCTGTTTGCTCAGCTTCACACACTTCATGTCATCTGGTCATGATGCTCCGCCTGCTGTTCTGCATAGTTGTGCATTGTGTGTGTCTGTGCCAATGCTTAATTTGCATTTAACCGTGACTTTTTGCAGGCGATCGAATAATAAACTGAACAATATTTTGAAGAGTGTGTGATAACATTATTAAATTAATACATGTGACTGAGTGGCAAATTGGCAAAGTTTGTCTAAAAGAATTTCAACATGGTGTCATTTTCACTTGAGCAATGACCAGCCTGTGTAGACACTCATCAACTCTACCTCCCAGTCTTATGTCCTCCTTTCTCTCTCTCTCTCTCTCTCTCTCACACACACTCACACACACACACACACACACACGCAGATGGAAGTTAACAGGCTCGGCGCAGAGCCCACATCAACACCAGCGTGCAAATCGGAGATCAGATCAGGCGCCATCTGCACTGTGTGTGTGTGTGTGTGTGTGTGTGTGTGAGAGAGAGAGAGAGAAAGAGAGAGAGCTGGACAGGCAATAGAGAGCTCCATCACAGCCAACAGATGATCATAATTAATAGAGAGATGTTCCACCGTTTTAGCTGGCTGAGCGTTTGGCCTGGCCGAGTGTCCAGTAGCCACACTGACGACTTTCTGGGAAAAGACTAAACATCTAAATAACACACACACTCAGTATACTGAAATCTCCCAACACATCTGTTGCATGCTTTGCGTACAGTAAAGTCCAGGGAGAGAGGCCTGGACTCTGTGCACGCTTTTCCTGGACTGATCTTCATAAACAGCTCGGAGCCGGAGAGCAGGAATGAACTTCTCCCCCGTGCATGATGGCGGCTTTAATCTTATAAAGTCATAGATACGTGCGGAATGAGGCGTGTTGTACGTTTCTTGCATCGTGTTTGCATTTCTCTCTGAACGTTAGGAAACATCTGCAGAACTCCAACTATAAACGACCACGACTTATTCATCATGTCATCTCCAGGTTTTATTGTTTCTTTCTCTCCTTTTTAACATTTTTTAAATATTTTCCTATTCATTGGTTTCTTTAGTTTGACATGCTGTAACACAGGCCTTTAATTAGGACAGAATATCTTTTCCCCCAGCGTCTTTATTTTTTCCTTCCTTTTTTTTTTTATTTCTTTTTGTATTTCTATTTTCTTAAGTTTTTCTTTTTCTATGCTTTAACACATCCCTTTAATTAGAAAAGACTTGTCCCCCCCATGTCTCTCTTTAGAACATCTTTTTTCCTCCTCCTCTTTTCCATTTAAGTTCTTCCATTTCTTTCCTTATATCCATTTTTTTCCTTTATTTATGACATAGCCCAGCCCTGCCTTTTTTTCAGTGTTCGTCGCAGCCATTTTTATTTTTATCTATATTTTTGTCCTTTTATTTGTACTTTTTATTTTTATTACATTCCCCCCCTTTTCTTTTTTCCATGCACTGTAATGCTGTAATTAGAACAGACTTTGTTTTTTCTCCCCATGCCTTCATTTGGAAAACGTCTTTTTCGGCCCTGCCCGCCGTCCTTTACGTACCCGCTGCTTATCGCCCGCGACTGAAGGATGATCTCGTTCTCCAGTTTATCAATTAGACAGAAAAACAACAGGAGAAGAGCATCAATTACAGCCATCATATTTAAACCACGTAGATATGGTTTTAAAAAGGTCAATAATCTTTTTTACCTACACAGGCCGCTATCAGATTTGGACGGAGGCCCGTGCGTTATCGGAGGCTGGATAATTGGCAGGGAGTCTCGCTCTGGAAAACACAAAGCCGTGCGCTTTTCTGTGGGGACGCGAGCCTCAAGGTCAGAGCTCGAACCGTCCACCAAACAAGCTGTCAGCGCTAACTTTGTCAGGACAAATAAACTGGCAGAGAGCGATAATGGATCTAATTTCACCTCTCCTGCCATCGCTGAGCCTGCAGCCTCCCAGGGGAACCGACGGCAAAGCACCAGCTTACAAACACACACTGAAAAGGAACCAATGTTATCTGTGAGGAGAGAGAGAGAGAGAGAGAGAGAGAGAGAGAGAGAGAGAGAGAAAGACTCACTTGAAATGCAGCACCTAGAGGTTCATTGATTTGGACGTCCAAAACATCTTCGTCATCTGCCGGCTTCTCTCTCACTTCCTCAGCCAGATGCACAGCCAGATGTGAGCTCACACCTCTGTGTACACACACACACACACACACACACATCCGGAGAATGTCACCAGGATCGATGCGATACTGCAACGCTGGACCAATTAAGAGTTAAGTCATGATCCTTATTGACTCATAATTGAAAATTGTCAGTGAAGAATCTGTCTTTTATAAAAACAAAAACAAAAAACAAATCCATGCTCAGTGCTCGTGTTGTGTTTAAACTGCATGGTGTTTATTCTAGAGATCAACCTTTCAGAGCGGAAAAGTTCAGCTCTACCTGGAGGTTGGGTCGTCCTCGTCACTACGCAAAAGGTCATCATCCAGCTCTTCATCCCAAGTGTCCTGAAAACACAACCAATTTTTTAAAGTGTTTTTCAGCCCAAGCCTGTGTGTGTTTTTATTTCTTTTTTTTTTTTTTTTTTTAAAGCGTTTTTATTCAAATTTAATTCTTTCAGGAAAACTCAGTGTGCACAGACAGTGTGGGAAAATTCTCAACATCATCCAAAAAAAATACAAAAAAAAATACAAAAAAAAAAAAACAGAGAGCTAAAAATCTCACCTCGAGTCAGCACTGAACAAGTGATACATGTGTCATAAAAAACAAGAACGAATCAGCTTGCAGTATGCAAATATTACTCAGGTACACCAGAAGGAAGGGGCGGGCCACGCAAGACTGAGGGCCTTGTCTAATTTGCATATTCATGCAAGATTTCTTGGCGTCAGTCTTTTTTCTTCTGTCATCTAATGACATCTTTTTTATAGAACTGTTATAGAAAAGTCTGATTTTCAAGTTCTGTTCACATCTTTTGATCCATGTGTGAGATGAGGTGCCATAGATTGACTACATTTTATTTATGACGTCATCGCACAGTAGGCTTAAGTACTGATCAAATAACTCGCATAGCACAATAGCTAGAGGTCGATGAAAGCAAGAAAGGTACTGAGTACATGGAAATACAATTAAATCTGAACACTGGGATATCCTGAGCCATGCTGAACAACCTCTTTTAGTTAAACAGATAAGTTAATGAGACATCTAGCCAGCAGTCGTTAGCGTATTTATGTGAAACCATGCATGGCATGATGTCTGTAGCATAAAAAAAGTTGGGAAATGGTGGTTATAGATGCAAAAAGCTTTAGTGTGTTCTGCTTATTTGAAGGCTTTATGTAGCTGTGAATCGGTGCAGCCAGTCAGTCTGTACAGCATCACTCCTGCTCCGTTACAGCAGTGATCTCTCACTCAGAGAGCGTCATCATACCTGCCCTGCAGTTCCCTGACATAAAACCACACTACTCCTGAAGCGGCGTCTCACTCCCAGCTCATTCTCGTCTATCCAACACGCTCTGCGTCTCTGCTGGAGGACACAACACACCATTACTAGTGAAAGAAAAACGGCTGCCTCTCCTGCCAAGAAAGCAGCCGTCACCTGTCCTGAGGCAGAATGTGACACCTTTACCTTAAACCTGCCACCGGAACACACACAGCTGCTACGTTACATTACGCCTGATCCTGAAATACAGACATCCGCTGCTAGCACAACGTACAGTGCACTCGGACAGCTTGAGGCTTTATTTATTTATTTATTTATTTATTTATTTTTTACACAAACCCCAGGGCAGCGTGTCTGCAAGAAATACTCACACTCAGGGCTGTCAGAGAGTCATCCTCAAGAATGTCATCTTCCATTTCGCTTAAAAAGAGAGCAAAGACAATGCAAAAGATCAAGTTCAATGTCAGAAGAGTCAATATATTCACAAAAAGTAAACAAAGAGACTCGGACGAATTGACCAGATTAGAAATAATAGTCATTCAGCACAGCCCTTGAAATATGCGATGAGATTTTGAACACTTTTTTTTTAATCAGATGAAAGTGTGTGCTTGCAAATTTCCATCTAAGACAATTACATTTTTTAATTTATTAATGAATGAGAGGTCATACTTTTTAATTCATTTACAGTTACATGTAATGTTGTGGAACCTCTGCCAAACAAATTAGTTCCTGTTCTCACTTACGTTATAGCAGCTATAAACAGTCGTTCCCTCACTAGCCTCAATTTTTCCTCAAACGCAGCTTGTCACGTTACCGAGAAACCACAAAGCGTAAACCCCTCTGACCTGAAGACTTTCCCATGTCGGGAATCTTACTGTTACAAAGCGCTGACACTGGAGACTCCTTCCATAATTGTTACATAAACAGCTTCTAACAAACAACGTGACAAACTTTTTTTTTTTTAATCTGTTTGATATTAGCCTCAGATTACGTGTAGCGTCTGCCGTACAACGTCCTGTGACTTAGCTTTTACTACAGAAACAATAACATTTGTTAACATTAAGTTTATAAACTTATTTACATACTTTATAGCCATGCTGTTATAGGAAATTAATCAACACCTTCTGAGTCAAGTCAAATGAGAAGCTTCGAATCTGACTCGGTGTACAGACCGGTCACTAATGCAGAGGACCAAGCAGATGCCATGATGGAGTGAAAGACAGGATTAAACTACTAGATAAAAATCAGAACAAAAAGTTTGTCCCAAAGTCCACAGACAAGTGCACTGATTAGCAGCAGCAGTGTTGCATACAAACCAATTAAAGCCTGTCAACACACAGCCTTTCAATGCCAAACTTCATTATCTTAAACCAACATGGCTTATTTCCACACAGCAGAACAGCTGTAAACAAACCAAAGCCCCTTTCATGGAGACAAAAAGAGTTTTAACTGTACAAAGCATCCCATTTACCTGGCCATGTTTTCGTTAAGTGTCCTCCAAACACTCCTGAGAAGCTAATCATCTGTAAAGCACAAAATACTATCAGCCTCCATTAACGCCTCATAATTCAATATCACTGAAATGCAGTTTCAAAAAAATAAATCCTACAGTCCTAAAACACTTATATTAGCTACTTTCTGCAGGAACTCTAATTCCTGTGCGACACATTTAACGTCATATTTATTTATTACATTAAAAAGATCGCTCTAAATTGGAGCTAGGAAGAAAAATAATCGGCTGATGTTTATTTGTGGATAGCTAGCATTACTAGCAAAGCCGATGAAGTATTAGCCGGCTAGCTAGCTTAAAGAAAATGACCAGGAATCACCAGAGAAAATGTTTAAACATACAAAGATGGTCGTTATCTTGGAAATTTACAGTTATTTATTTATCTATTTTATCTTTAAGTACTGATGAATCACATGTCAGAAGTCATGGTTTGATGTCAGTCACTAATTAGCGAACAGAAGCTGAAGATAATTAGTTAGCTTGTTAGCTGATTAGCAGATTAGCTAATTAACTCAGGGCTGGTCTTGGCACGCGCAGGTGGCGATATATTTTGAGTGTTTGCATTAATAAGCACCAAATATCTCTCGGTATTCATTTATTTTTCTAAGTGACACTGTTTAAGAGAAGAAATAAACAGTTGGATAAGAGAGTAACTGAAACTGTGGACCTCTGCAGGATATTTTATGCAATATTTCATTTACTAAAATGTTTATTCAGCACATCGGATACATTTAATGTTGATGCATCTGTCTTTAGTTTTCTAATAATCTACACATTTAATTGACCATTATTTAAATGGTTTAAAATCATATATTGGCTTTTTTATTGCAGCTACAGACTTTCTTTCATTTATGAAACGGAATCCATTTTTATTAAACCTGCCATTATATTCCAGTTGATATTATTTATAAGTGTAATAACTCTGATAATGGTGCGGTTATTTCCACCACTGTAACAAAATCAGAAAATCACAGACTTCTCTGTCTAATGGATCAAACCTGTGCTTTCTAAAGTCTTTAACTTGGTTATATATCACATAAAATACAATGAGTCTTAGACTGGATTGCACCAACAGATTAATCTTTAACCTGAATTAAATCTAAATAATCAGGTTTTTAAACATAATCAGGATTTTGCATTTAATACTTAATTAGATCTTTGTTTTAATTTTACAGTAAAATACAAGGAAATCAGATTACCTTATATTTAAACCTTCAATTTACATTTCGGTGAGTATTAATTAAATTTCAGCTTGCTAGGTGTGTGATACTAAATGAATAAACAGAATACCAACATCGCATTGGACTCTTTGCTGTCAGGTCTAATTTTTATTCCACATGCCAAAATGTATGGTGCCAAAATGATTGGCTCAGGACGTCCAGCCTCTGCCTCATCCATATGGTTTAATTGCAGGGGGCAGGTGGCATCAGATTCGCAGCTTTAGCCAAAACTGTTCACAGTCGGGTAAAGTTTGGCAAAATTGGACCATGTGCATCAGTCGCTCTGCTGCCTGGTGATCCTCATGAGGACATGCAGCTACATTCTTATCAGGATGGATTTGGACCTGAATAACCGAGTCTCTGTGTGTCTGAGAACGTGGACAAAAAATCTGGACTAAACTCGCCGACCTCTACGTTTTAACCATAATGTTCTGTTCATGTCAATATCAGTTTAGTCCCAGTGTCTGATACTTTTTGTACACTTTTCTGGCCACAACCTTCAGAATATCGACAGGTGAAATCTGATTGGCTCTCAGCACTTCCATACACTGGTTTCCATCACGAAAAAAAAGCTTTTTTGTAGCAAGATACACAGTAACTGGATTAAGAAAAGAGTTTTGTTTAAAGCAGTCGTTGATGAATAAAGGGGATAATCTTGTGTTTTTTGCAGAATAGCAACATGGAATGATGATTGGTCATGTGACAGGTCAGTCAACTTTCCTCTTGCAGTGAAAGAAGGTGGGTCTTGTCCACGTTTATTGAACAAACTTACCAGAGTCTGTTGTAAAGCTAGAGTGAGACCAACTTAACTAAAAACGTCTCTTACCTGTGTTTCTGTTACCTGTGTTTCTCTTACCTGTGTTTCTCTTACCTGTGTTTCTGTTACTTGTGTTTCTCTTTAGTGATGAAGATTTTCCATGTTTCCATAAACCTTTAAACATTATTAAAGTATTTCTTTTACAGGGATGATGGCCAGGTAGGATATATAAGGAGGTGAAATAAGTGTTTTCAAAATGCTTTGACTGCATCGGATTCCTTATACAACTCACAAACTCATAATAATAATAATAATAATAATAATAATAATAATAATAATAAAATTATTATTATTATTATTATTATTATTATTATTATTATTTATCCAAGCTGTTTATAATAAATTAGTCAATCAAAACAGTAATTAACTCTAATTTTACAAAAGAACGCGAACGAATCACTGATTGAAGGATTCGAATCATTTTAGTGTACCGAACTGAGTGAGTCGAATCCCTAAAACGAATCATTTTGCATATCACTAATCCACAGATTGCTGTACAAAAGCGAATTGCTTTACTGTCCGGGTCCTGCTCCATCCGGATACTCAGTGCCTGTGCAGCTTTCGCTTTCATTGGCCAGCCGTTTCGGGGGAGCCACGCTATTGGCTAGCAGACGTGTCAATCACCGCCGCTGTCAGCACGCTTGTCGGTCGTGGCGGCGCCACAGACCGGCACGTAACATATTTCTACCTTTTTGTCCAGAGAACCTGCAAATCTTGTTTCAGGAGCACAGAGAGAGGGAAGGCACGGGCAGTTCCCGTTCACCTGCTTTGCTTTTACAAGCTCACATTGTCTTTAAGGTCGTATTTTCATCCGCTTAGTTCAGTAACAGGGAAAAGTTTCTCCTCGCTCACCTGCTGGGTTTTCACACTACAGTACACACAGGTAAGCTGAGCCCAAGCACCACGCGAGCCCTGTGCTCCAGGGCACTGTTTACACTGCCAGAGGACAGTCTTTACACCTTTACTGAACTGTGATCTCCCACACAGGGGCGTTATAACAGCTTAGGAGGTCTGATTAAGGTGATTTCAGGTGCACCTGTTACAGGAAAGCAGCACTGTGAAGCAGGGTTTATAACTGCAGTACATAATATACAAATCTGCCGTCTATAAATGTATTATTATTATTATTACATTTAAATTGTCGTTATATTTTTATATATGTGATTTTTTTTAAAATAAATTAGTTTATTTGTACGAGACAGGTGAGGAGACTGCAAACAAAACAGCAAAACTACATGATTATTGTGTGTATAAATATATATTTAAATAAATAAAGAAATGTATGGATATTTTGGATTGGTATACAGTGATATTTTATGTTTATTAAAGTGTAATGTTTGTTAAACCACACTGTGCCATTATAACTGATTGTGAAGTTTCATTAAGCTTAATCATGTGCACCTGCAGTAGCATGATTGCTAATTATAAAGTATGAATGATAGAACTGGTGTAAATGTACTGTATAATATGTATATACTGTATAATATGTGTACATTGACACTAATGGGGTGAAATGCGTCCTGTGTCTCAGCTCCTTTGTCACTTGTTTTTCTGTTGGACCCAAACAGAGCTGCTTTCCCTCCCTGGTTTTGTCTTTTGTCTGTCTGCACATTTTAGCTGTAACACACCTGACAACTCATCAGCTCGTTAACACGCACTACACGCTACACACTCATTAGAAGGGTGTGTTAAAGCATGGCCTGTTGGGAACACACTGACCTGCATGTTTCTGTGAACGGCCATCGACCAGGGGTGCCAGAACTTCTGAAACCCTGTACAGCTGGACAAATAAACGTAGTTAATCAGTGTCTAACTGCAGGTCGTAGCCAAAGATGTCAGTTCTCGTGTGGCCTAATGCAGGACAGGAGTGTGTACGACAGCCTGGTGGTGTGTTGCGTAGCAGTTCGATGAGCGTGAGGAGCGTGAGGAGCGTGTTTGGCCGAACACGTCACACTGGGCAGCGTTTTACCTGAGAAGTCTAATTTAAATCCACGAGGATTTAACCAACATGGACAAGAGTTCAGGAAGTTCCTGATCAAAGTTCAGGACGTTATCAACCTTTAGGAAAAAGCAGCAGCTGTTTGTACTCATTGATATGGATTTATTTTTAGTGTATTTAGTTAACAATTAAAATAATAATCACTTATTATAATTTGTGTTTTACTTTGCTAATGTTACTTATAGTGTGTTGTATGTAATAACCCACCGTGTGTCATGCTGTTATAGTAAACTAATCAGCGATGAGGTGGCGTGGTGAAGCGATTATTTTCCTATAACAGCACGTCCTCGAGTGTTTTATTCTTCTTATACCACAGCAATTACCAATGAGTATAATTTTTTATTAATTAAATAACGAAACATTATGCTTTTTATCCGTTTATAGTTACAGTTAGTGTTGGGTAATGTCTGTGAGATAGGCGTTCTCTCACCAGCCTCTCTCTCTTTTTCTCTCTTGAAGTTAATAAGACTAAAAAAAAGACGCAGCTTGTTGCACATGTTAAACTCCTCTGTCCTGAAGACGTCGGAAAAACTTAAAGTTACAGCTTCACCTCTGACTGTTACAGAGCGCTGACACTGGAGACTCCTTCCATAAACTTTAAATGTTACAGAAAACTTCATCACATCGACGATTTATTAATGTGTTTATTATTGGTGGAGCGGCTGCTGTATACGTCCTGAAGATGTCGGAAAAGTGACACTGGAGGCTCCTTCCTTATTGCCCTTCATTAACCGTAAACACTTTTTTACGGTATCTACGGTAACATACCGTACCTGCTGTTGTGGATTATAAAGTCCTAATTTTCTTCCTGCAACTTTAAAATAAGATTTAAACGGAGTGGACTTTGTGAAGTGGAAGTGTTCCAGGGAACGGAGCAGCCTGTGAGGATGAGACAGAGGCTGTGTCTCAGATCACACACTTCACACTTTATTTGTACTTTCCAGGACCTGGGTGTTTATATGAACACCCCACACTGCTGATGTTAAACGAATGTAAAGTACGCCGTGGGTTTTCACCTTCTCTCTTTCCTTCACCTCACGTTGCTGTCCTGTTCCTCTGCAGGCGGTCAGTATGGTGCAGTGGCTCAGCTTCGTGTTCGTCCTGATGGCTGTCGTGTCTAAAACAGCGGAGGGGAAGAGAGATGAAGTGCTCTACTGCTCAGGTGAGTTAGTCAAGTTAGTCAAGTCACTCAGAAAGGCCTGCCGTCAGAATCGTTTACATCACGTACTAGCCTGTATCCAGTTCTGCACTCTGATTGGTCAGAAGGTGTTTTCTATAGCAGCAGCTCTGACAGTAGCGCAGGTTTATGTTAATGCGTTCGTTCTGATACGTTACCGTTTCTATAGCAACGGCTCATTTACAGGGACGTGTACAGCGAACGCTGTACTATGAAAAATGGTCGATATGGTGACATTTTCTGTAGCGTTTATGGAAGGAGTCTCCAGTGTCAGCGCTTTGTAACAGTCAGAGGTAAAGCTGTAACATTTCTGACATCTTCAGGCTCGATAAAACGTATGACGTGTTGTTCTTTAACAGCGAGAAATTTATTTTAATAGTTGGAGAATTGGAGCTGTGGGAAAATAATCAACTTTGGGTTGGTCATCNCCATCATTAACTCCATCTTTAACTCCATCACTGATTATTTTCCTTAAAGTGTTGATGGGGAATGATGAGGTTGTGATGGTCACAGCGCGCTACTCTCTCCAGCTCGATTCAGTTAAACCCTGTTTTAAAGAGGCGCCCAGGCCTGGCAGTTCCCATGGGGATGATTGAGCATGACTAAGCACGGCTAAACTCCGCCCTGATGGCGGGACACAACCGCCGCAACCACCTTCACTACGTTCAGCCCTGCTTTATTTTACCACTTCATACAAGTTCATGTGTAGTGACCTGAAAATATGTTTCCCGACATGGAGCCAAACGTCCGCTGTAGTTTTGGCTTCAGCATTTATGTAGTCAGGATGGTTAAGAGAGTGCTGAAAGTGTGTTTTGATGACCTTTTGACCTTGTAACCGATTCTTCTGACCAACAGAAGGGTGCTTCGTCCCAAACCCCAGGATCCAGAGCTGTGTCTCAAATCCTGTATTTACACCGTAGACGTTTGTTTACATCCCAGACATTTTCACGCGGTTGTAATGAAGCCTTCGTATAATGATTATTCTTACGAAAGAAAACTGAGACACACAATTCATTCTACTCGACAGCTTTTTTATTCTTCCGAGAAATGAACAAACAACCTATTAAAACAACCTTTAATGTTAGACGTGTTCAGAATTTCTGTGCTTTCCGTCAAAAAACTCGGACATGTTAGCAGGCTATTAGCTAGCTACTAAATATCCTCCGACAGAGCAAAGTTATAACGCTGTCTTTCCTAGTGACTCTGTTTACGCCACCCAAACCCGAGTATGGAGAGAAAAGTTCAGAATGAATTCAGTCTATGTAAACACTGCTAACGTACAGCGAACAAACGCATTATCGTTGTAATGACGGCGCGTGTCCTTCAGCCTGCATGGCGATCGCTGAGGAGCTGAAATACTCCATCAGCCAGATCGACCCGAAGAAGACCATCCATGTTGGAGGCTTCAGGCTGAATCCTGACGGAAGTCTCTCTGATAAAAAGGTAAACACTAAACACCTTATTAAATCAGTGTATATACGTAACACACACTTTCCCACAACCTGAGGGGAACAAACAGACACTTTGTGTAACACTCCTTTAAAAATCTTATTTATTTTATTTCTATTTCAAAGTCTGACTTAAAAAAAATAGATAAAAAGCACAACAAACCAAAAACGAGTAATTATCAGGGTCGAGCGATATGATATGATATGATATTAATATCGTGATAAATTCTGTCACTTTTCTGAGATATCACAATATCATTTCTTACCTTTTTCTGTTTATTTTTTTTAAACTCTGAACACAGCGGATTTGAATCTTTTAAAAGTTTTCATTCTTTAAAATCGTAAGAGTGAGAATTTGTACCAAGTCTTTATTTTATTTTTCCTCGTTTTCACAGTTAAATCGTATAATTAGTGTCTGATTTAACATTGAAATCTTATTATTTAGTTATTTACTTTGTGATTTTTTTTTTTTTTTTTTTTAAATTTTAAATTCTTGATTTCTCAAAAATTTGAGCTGTGGAAATGTTGTTGATTTTCCTGTTAGGATTTCTGCAGCTCGTGCGCACTTTATCTGTCTCCTATCTGAAATCATCTTATAGTCATTTAATCAACAAAGCTGTTTTTTTTTGTTTTTTTTATTTTTTAATTAATTTTGAGCTGTACCACTCCTCTACCCCCGAGTGCCCTTTGTAGCTCCGGAGGCTCGTAACGCTTGCTGGCGTAAAAAGGGCAGCTTTAACTGTTTCCTCTTTAACCATGGTGTCAGTATTTAAAGGTCAGACCCAATGAACTCGGAGCCGTGACCCCGGCTGTCCGGGGAGCGTCATTAGGTGGCCGAGTTGCCTAGTGATTCATGGTTTAATCTCCTTTTGATCGTAGCCACGGATGAATAACAAGTGTTTACTCGGGCCTGCCTTTTCCTCTCTCTCTCTCACTGTGAAGTTAAAGCAGCTTGTTGACGTGGGGAAACAATTCAGAAAGTATTTTTAACACAAAGCGGCACTGCGGAGCAAAACATCACCGCTTCAGATTATTATTACTTATTTAAAGCTGTGAACTCATCAGTAATGGTTAAGAATTAAAACATAAATGTTCACGTCTTTCTGTGCGAAACAAACAAGACCCTTACCATTTTAATCGAATTCTCTCTCGAATTGTTTTTCTAACCAACAATCACACCATCATCCTACCTTCACACCAGCAGGTGACTTGTTTCGTGCTTGTGGGCGTGGCCTGTTCTGTTTTTTATTTTTTTTAAGAAACATTAGTAGCTATATATTTATATTTATATATACACAGCTTCTAAAGCTAGCTAGAAATAAACACATTAAATAATTATCACTCAGTAATTAAACGCATTAATCAGTGGTGTGATTTACGTGTTACCTGCTCAGGTGTGTACTAGCTCCAGTCTCTGATTAGATTAGCAAACGAGCTAACTGGACTAGCTGCGTACACTCAGAAGAGGCACCAACAACTTCTGCTACTTCCTTCCAAGCTTTATTTTTCTGTGTAACGTCTCTATACACATATAATGTGAGACTGAAGAAAAGACGAAACCATGGTTATGAGTTTTTCTTCCATGTTTGTAAATCAGACCGAACTGCAGGTCGGAGCGAAGGCTGTGAGCGGGGAACTGAGGAAGCGTCGGACCACGCGAGCCGTAGAGTGGGAGAATTGGTCCGAGGAATCATCCGAGACCGTCGTTTATATTTGCTGCTTTACAGCATCATACCTCATTTGCATAGAACTGAGCAAATCTCGTTTGACTGTCTCTGAAATCGTGGCTTTGTGTCGCACGTGTATGCGGAAGACGAACGATCGCCTGTCGCATGCTAGCGCGAGTGTAGAGTTAGTTCACTGTGGTTAAATTTTCTAAAAATGCAAGACTTCTGATGTTGGTTGCTCTTCCATTGAGGCGAAATCGGTGAAGGATGGCATCCTCGAGAAGCCTTTCACACACACACACACACACACACACACACACACACATACACACACACACACACACACACACACCCTCCTTTATCCCAGCAGAAATTCTTTATTGACAGGCCCTATTCAAACCCCTCCGACTGTTACGGCCACGAATTTAATTCCCCACCATGTTCACGATGACGAGCTCCAGCCAGCACCAAAGCTTGAAGCTCTGAAATTCTGACGACTTTAATGAGTTGCGTTTGGTGAATAATAACCGGAGATGTTTCATCTGATTTATTCTCACGCTAAACTCCGTCCTCACTTTGTTTCATTTTCCACAGTAATATCCCACAACACAATGTGGCCTTTGTGGCTTTTTTTTTTATTATTTTTTTTTTATCATCTTCCTGTTCCTGTGGAGCGACTGGAGCCAGCCATTCCTTAATTCATGCTCCAAGTCGATTGTATCCTGTCTTATCTCTCTCTCTCTCTCTCTCTCTCTCTCTCTCTCTTTTTCTCTCTGCGCGTCCATCCGACTGTTTTTTTTTTTAATTAAAATCGGGAGGGATGAGCGCACGGGTCGCTGTCCTTCTTCCCCGGGACCTTTTGTCTTATTTTGTGACCAGATGGCGGTGAGCCACGGAAGCTTCTTTGTGTCGCGGATCCTCGGAGGAGAAGAAGAGGAGGTTGATGGAAGGAGGGAGGGAGGGAAGGAGGGAGGGTGATGTGGATGGAGGGATGGGGTGTGTTGAAGGCCAAAAAAGGCACCTCTGTAATGTAATGGGACCGGAAGGGTCCATACTGTGTGTGAAAGGGGGCAGCCGGGGTCATATCTACATGCTGAAAAAAAGTGCAGCTCATCTGCAACCTGCCCCTAAATACCCCCCCCCCCCTTCTACTTCTACTTCTTCTTCTTCTTCTGCTAATACCCCCCTACTCTACTCTCCATGCCTCCTCACCCCTGCTCCCCTTTTTCAGCGGGATGACAGGGAGAAACTTCCTGCTTTGATCAGCCGAGGGTGGAGGAGAGAGAGCGCTGTTTACCCTGCACTTGGCTGCTGTTGACAACCGCCCCTCCCCGCCGCTTACCCCCCGGGCAGCGCTCCATTCTCTTCTCCTGCCCCCTTCCCCTGCGCCCTTCCGGAGGGAGGCCCCGGGGGCGGGAGCAGCGCTGCACCTTGACCTGTCTAGACGCCACTGCCTCATTTTTTTTTGTTTTGTTTTGTTCTCCTAACTTTTTCGGGACGCAGGTTAAAAGTCAGCGTGGCCGCACCGTGGACGCGTTCCTCCGCTCTGTTCAATGAGAGCGGAAGGAAAAGGTCATCAGCGTGACCCTCCTGCCCTTCTATTATTACTGGGCTTTTTGCATCTGTAGTAAAAAGTGTAAGTTTTGTGGTTTGTAGGTTCCTCTGGCTCGCTCCGAGACTCACCTGTCCGAGCTGTTGGACGGCGTTTGTAATAACATGAGCGAGTACGCGCTGTACGAGGACCCCGAGTCTAAACAACAGAGCTACAGGAGATTCGCCCCGAGGAGCAGCGACGGCGGGAACTTTCCAGATTTCAAAAATTTTAAATTCTCCGGACCTGAAGGTTCAGATTCCTTAAAGTTTGCTGTAAGTATTTATTAACTTTTTTTTTTTTTTCCTTTCACATTTTCCTTAAATCGTAGAGCAACTGTGTTACTTTCTAAATCCTAATAATTTATTTTAAAAATACACTAATGCATTTTAGCCATTTTAGTTTTATCTAATTAGAGTTGCTAAATTATTTGGACACGTGTTCCTTCTCAAGCTCTAAATAAATAAATAATCAAATTCATCTCTTTAGTAAAACGTGTTTTTACTTTTTTCTAAAAATGCAGGTTTTACTCCACAGATGAATTTGTGCACAGATTTTTTTTCTGCCCACTTTCTAACGTATTAAACACTTTAGTTTTAAATCTGTGTCCTTATAGGAGGATATTTTCACAAGTTTATTCATATTTTTAGTTTCAGAGCTGCAAGATAGAAATATCATGAGGAAATGTAAAAAAGAGAGAGAGAGAGAGAGAGCTGGTCTTCTCCGTGTGGGGAAAAAGAACACGTTATTTGCTTTTGCAGTGACGTCAGAGTCGATTTTTATTTCAGACGCGAGGAATTTAGTGAAAATCTTTGTTCTCGATGTGAAAGTCGCTGAAGTCGTGACTGACTGCTGCAGTGAATTTCTTTAGCTAGTGAACCCCCAGTAATACAAACTCTGTAAAATTAAACCTGTGTATAAACCTGTGTATGGACCTTTGGACTGTTTGAAATTTTACACGATTAAAAGCTGATTGTGGGAAATGTGTGTAGTTTTAGTCGAATAAAATTGAAAATCCTGAAGCTTGCTCTTAGAGGTTTTATCAGAAGTCATTTTTAAGAAGCAGATCCTTTCGCCTCACGAGCTTTCCAAGATGGCAGCCGTGCATACGTTAGAGCGTTAAAGATGGCCGCCTGCTCGTCCTCGCACGCTGTTTGGAATATTCACGTGTTTTTATTATTATTCGGCGTGTTTGCTGTGTAGTGAAATCAGACGTGTGTTTCAGTGTGAAACCGTCGTGGAGGAGTTGGAGGACGACATCATCGCTCTGTTCGCACGGGAAGACGAGCGCGTGGCCCAGAAGTTGTGTAGCGAGGTGTCAGGTACACACACACACACACACACACACACACACACACTCTTGCACCGCCTCCACCTTGAGCACACAGACTAGATCTGATTTGCAGTAGCTGTTGTTGTTGTTGTTGCTGTTTACTTTTATATCATGACATCGTAACGTTTAGTCACGTTTTATATCAGGATTTTTTTTTTACTTCTTTTTTTTTTTTTTTTTTTTTTAAGACGCTGTGTTTTATTTTAAAGACTCTCATATTTACTTTGTTGAATAGCACCGTTTGTGTGTGCGTCTGTTTTTTTTTTTAATTTGTATTTTTTTGCATACATCTGTACATTAACTACATTAAACCTCGAAAGCTTTTCAACTTTTTAAAATTTAGTAAAAAAAAAATAAAAGACCAAAAACAAAAAGAAAGAAAAAGACACGATTTTACTAATAAAATTTTACATTTGTTTAAACACAGATATTTAAGGAACGCTATACAATAAATCCAGAAAAAAAAAACCTTTCGGAGGTTAATAATAAGTGATTAAACTGTATTAATATTCTTTACGCTGAATGTTGTGATTTTGTTTGTTTCTGTGCACGTGGCCTGATCTTTATGACTAAAGTTTTGTTTTAGTTTAATATCTTAAAATTCTAACAAAGTTTTTCCACCAAAAAAAAAAAAAAAGAAAAAAGACGGTGCCTTTATCGCCCCTCTGAACGTTGTGTACCTCTGAACGTTGTGTACCTCTGAACGTTGTGTACCTCTGAACGTGCTCTGATTGTTGATTACGTCATTGTGTGTGTTTGAGTGGAGGAAAAACTGAAAGGCTGATAATATGTTGTATTTCATTTCCGCTTCCACCAACCGCAGCGATGATCACGCGTAAAGGCAGAAATACGTCACGTCGTGGTCACGTTGCAGCGTCGCGTCTGACATAAAGCGGCTCTGCAAATCCACATCGACTCCAAAACCCAGAGTTTAACCTCAAACCGCATTTTCATCGTTATAGAGTCACTACATCATTTATTCCGTCCTGAGGAATTATTTCTATCCCCACAAACACAGAAGGTTCATCTGAGGGCAACTTAATCATAACTGTTTTGTTTTTAATCACATAAACAGCAAACCGTAGACCTGTTCATGTTTCTGCCGTATCTGTAACGAGTATCAGAGGAAAAACGAACTCGCGACCTTATTGTACAAAAAACTCACAAAACTCGCTCGTATAACCTTATAGAGCACGTGTCGTGTTTTGTGTGTAAATGTTCTTTTAGCG
>JAKKZN010000021.1:781601-792035 GCA_033441825.1 Pangasius elongatus
ATAAATAATAATAATAATAATAATAATAATAATAATAATAATAATAATAATAATAATAATAATAATAATAATAATATACTTGCTGTTTGTGGTATGAAATGTGCAGGCGCTGCATTTTTAACAAAATTTATAAACAATAGCACACGCTTATAGAGTTTTTTTTTGCTCTAGTACACTAACTACACTAACTAGACTAACTAGACTAACTACACTAACTACACTAACTAGACTAACTAGACTAACTCTATTAACTGTACTAACTGTAGTAACTACACTAACTGTGCGTTTTGTGAGTTGTTACTCCTAGCGTGGCTTTAAAAGCAGATAATAATAATAATAATAATAATAATAATAATAATAATAATTCTCAGACTTTATAACTTTAAACTCTTCTGAAGAATTAATTTTGTTCTTTAAAACTCCAGACAAAGCTCTCTCTCTCAAACACACACACACACACACACACACACACACACACACACACACACATTTGCATACACATTTCCATATTTGAAAGGGTGCTGGAGTTTTTTGGGGGGTGGGATGGGGTGTATGGGGGGGTGTATGGAGGGGGTGGGGCTAACGCATCCCTTCCCCTCCCCCCTCCCCCCATTCCCTCCCTCCCCCGTTTCCATGGCAACTACATTTTTATAATCGCCTCTTCTTGTTGTTATTACTGTTTATAAACTTTAGCGGAAGTGCTGCGCGTGCACGCTTGTACGCGGAATAAGCACTTCCGGTTTGTGACCGTCAGTCTGAAGTCAGATGTGCTGTGAGATCTCTCTCTCTCTCTCTCTCTCTCTCTCTCTCTCTCTCTCTCTGTGGTGGAATAATGGGACAGGATTTATCACACACGCAGCATCATAACGTGTAGTTTAGAAACAGATCACGTGAGAAAAACTTGTTATTCATAACGAATCGAGTTCGTTTTGCGTGTTTAGATTTGATCCTAACCATATTTCCCACAATCCCCCGTCTTTTGTGTATGATTTCTTTTTCTGTTTGAAGAGCATCATGAAGTGATCTAATAGCTTCATAGCTTCCAAGCTAACGATTAGACTGAAGCGCCAGTTTCTCCATGACGACCTGCGATGTCGTTTGACTTGATTACGACATCATTTACACTCTGAAGTGGCAAAAAAATAAATAAATCAAGTGTGATTTGAACCTGAGAAAAGCTCGAGCCCAAATAATAATAATAATAATAATAATAATAATAATAATAATAATAATAATAATAATAATAATGTACAGTTTTCTTTGCGCCGAAACTTTTGGTGTGAAGCGCAGTTTAATTCTGTACATCACGCCTGTAAAGTGCGTAAGGATGTTTCTTTCTAAAACAGCAGTATTCTTCATGAAAATTAATATCATTTAGCACAAAATGTCTGAAGCCTCGACACCCTTCAACCCCATTGTCCAACAAAAATATGCTAATGAAATATTAACAAAGACCTCGAGCGAACAAAGGCGCTAAACTTGGCTTCGTTTCGCACAAACTGCCCAAAATACTCTTTATTTTTATTAAACATCATCTACAGCTGCACTCTGATCCAACATCTTCAGCCAAACACTTCCTTTAGCTATAAGCAGTCATAACGCATCACGACCGTCAGATATACACTGCTGCTTTTAATAATAATAATAATAATAATAATAATAATAATAATAATAATAATGTAGCTACATTTGGGTTTTTGAGCATTTAAAGTCTCCAATCTCTCCACACTCTTTAGTCACAATTTTATAAAATATAAATAAACATAATAGTTTGTATCTCTTTAAAATACATTTTATTGTAAACTGCTTCTTTCTGAAGCTTCTTTCTGAAAAAAAAAAGAAAAAGATTTTCTTTCTTTTTTTAATTCACTTTCAAAAAGTAAGCTCGTGCTGCTTGGCTGCTAAAATGGCCTCACAAAGGTTGAGTAAATTTCCATCTGATTATGTTCATAATGCTTCATAGAGACTCGGAGAAACTCGCTGCAAACCACTTTATCACCTTCTTTTCTGTAAAATATGCCGCTAGACATCAAGTCTGTTTACTACGAAGAAAAAAAAAACATTTTAAAACCTAATAAAATTTATCTGCATAAAGATTTACAGAAATGTGTGATTAAATCTTCTTTAATCCTGGCTCGGTGTGTGATTTTATGCTAATTGTTTTGCTCGTTTTAATCTTTAAACCTTTAATCTTTAAACCTTACGATTTTATAAATTAGGAATCATGAATAAAATGAAGACTCAGACCCGAAAGCAGAGCAGAGCAGAGCAGGTGCACAAACCTCCCGGATCCGACAATAAACACGAGCTGAACCGCAGCTTCGGAGCCGATTCGGGTTTTTTTTTTTCTTGTAAATTTTCCCACATAATGATTTAAAAGGTCTTCCCAAGCTTCTAGGCTGTTTTTGTTTTCGGAGTAAATCCAGTGAAGCTCACGATGGTTAAAACAGAATTAGCATATTCCTAACAGTTGCCTGTGAAGTGTGTTACTTTGTTATTAACGGAAGTTTTTTTTCCCCCCGATTTTTTTTTTGTTCGTCGTCTTATTTACATAAAAGAAACGCACGCAAAACTCATGCAAGCAAACTGCAAAAGATGATTTAGTTCTGTAATATATACTTTTATATAATTTGGAATTTGACCTCTGATGCACTAAAGGTTAAAGTGCAATAAATTTGCGCTTCAGTGTAATATTTTATTCTTAATGTGTTTAAACTCGTGCAAAATTTAAATAAATAAATAACTAAAAATAAATAAATTAAAAAATCTCATAGTTTTTATTTTGAGTAGTATATTTCCGAAATGAACTCTGACCTGATGAGGGTCTGTCCGAGTATCTGGTGCAGTAAACCCAGGCTGGCCACAGCATCGGCTGGTTACTGGGCGAGTTTGCGCACTGATCCGCGCCGCTTTCCGCCCCGGGCTTCGAGCCGCTGACGGCGGGGTTTGAAGCTCCTTCGCCCGACCCCGGTGATCCTGCTCGGTCTGTGTCGGTCCCCGCCTCTGAAGGACACCGGTTCTCTCTCCCGGACGCGTTGATGTCGCTGCGCTCTGTGGCGTTGACGGCGGCGGCGCTTTCTTTCCTGCGTCCGAAGTCCGGGCGCAAAATGTTGTCGATGTAGAAGTTGGTGATCCGGTGCAGGTTTCCGGGAGGCTCGAGCAGAGGCAGGATGGCTCGGTTGGATTCGTCTCCTGCATCTCTGCTGCTCTGATCTTTCTCTTCCATCCTGAAACTCTCCTTAACCCCTTTCTCTCCCGCACGCAGGCGAGCGCTCCCGACTTCCAGGTTTTTTTTTTTTGTTTTTTTTTTTTTAAATTTCCTCTTCTGTGTATATATATATATATTTTTTTCTTCAGTTAAAAAAAATAAAAGTGAACGACAATAAAACGAGAGACAGAAAAAAAAATCTTTTTTCTGGATATTAAATGCCACCCGAGCGCTTCTTGTGCGCACAAAGAAAAAACATAATTATAGATTTTAATTCCACAGCGAGCTCCAAGAAGTAGTTCTTAATAATATTGGAGGAATGTTATTATTAAGCCAGAGAGATCCTGCTAATAAGAGCAGTAGTAATAATAGTAATAATAAGGCCGCTGTAGGAGCCGGTGCTGTAGTCGCGCCTCAGTGAGCAAATAACGGCTAAATAAAGAGCTGCCAACTGGCTCTCAAATACTTTCACTACGGATTTTTTTTTTTTTGTTCTTATTTTTAATACGAGGCTCCCGTGTGACGTCGCACTCCCGTATCCTAGACACGTGCCTCCTACCAATAAGGAGACGCCGTTTGCGTCACGTGAGCCGGTGACTCCGCTAAGTGACAGCAGCTCAGCCTCGCCTAGCTTCCATCATTTAAAGCTACAGGAACCCAAAGCCGTGAATTAAATTAGCATACACTACAGGCTCGCGCTGCGTACAGGTGATTAGCACGAGACCTATAACAATCAAGAGAAATTAGCTAAGCGGGTCCTCGCGCTCGCTCATTAGCGATGCTATACCGTAATATAACACTGGTCATATATCATATACCTATAAACCTGTAATATAGCATCACACATCGCAACATGTTCATACACTGGCGACAAGTCAAAGGTTAATTGTCATATTTGTCACGTGTCATAGCATATTGACCCTATGATGTATAGTTCGTACATAAACTAGCTTTAATATATTCAAAGCTAAATCAATGATCCGATCCTGACTTAGGGTTAGCATATTTATCATATCCCATGATGTCATAGTATAATGATCATATTTTGGCCAATAGGGTACATTCTGGTCATGCAAAGGTTAATATATAGGTCATACGTCATCACATGTGATCCCTATAACCTACTGGTCATATAGAGGGCGTTATAAAGCCTCATATCACCAATAACTCCCTAAGTATATGATTAATGTGTGTTATATATATAACATTTGTCATCTATCTATCTATCTATCTATCTATCTATCTATCTATCTATCTATCTATCTATCTATATCCATGACATTACATGTGATCCATATAACATATAAGGCATTATAAAGTCTTGGTCATATGTCGTAACACAGGAGTAATAAAACGTATTGGTTGCATATGTTATTACACATTGCTCCATACATATTGGTCATAACACAATGGTAATATAACGTATTGGTCGTATGTAACTTGACACGACACGTCAGCCATATTAACATGTTGGTCGTATAGAGCATATAGTGCGTTATATGACCTAGTTCATTAGGGGATAAAATGCAGTGGATGTATATGTTATTACACACCGGTGTATACACGTTAGTCATATAAGATATTGGCCATATCAGTCATATGTGCCACCTAAATGATTTATCATATGGAGCTTAATGTATGTTGTACGTCATATCATGTGAGCCATATTAACACACTGGTTATGTATGATGTGTTATAAAGTCTTGGTCATATGTAATATTTCTAATGTGCTATGACACATGAACGAGGTCCGTATATAGTTTCTGGGTCATATGTCATGCTTGTCATATAACATATAGATCACGTGTAATGTGTTATAAAGTCCTGGCTACATGTCATAACACATTAATGACTGTTTTTATAAGTTATTACATATTGCTCTGTAGAGTATGACCATATAACATATTAGTCATATAATTCATTGCTCATATATATATAGCTTAACATATTGGTCGTATGTCATTACATGAGACGCATTAGTTGTGTATGTTATTACACACTGGTGTGTACATTTCGATCATTATAAGATATTTGTCATATGATGTATTGGACTAATAGAGGTTATAGGCCGGTGCGTTAGAAAGTCTTGGTCATGTGTTATAACACATTAGTGATAAAGTGCATTGGTCATATATGTTCTTACACACTGGTGTAAACATTCTGACCATATATACTGCTCATATGTCATTACATGTGATCTGTACTGAGGCACTGGTCATGGAAGTGTTATAAGGGCTTGGCCTTGTGTCATAACATATTAATGATAAAACACTTACACACACACACACACACACACACACACACACGGTCCATACGCTTTGGCCATATAACATATTGGTCATATGGTGTAACATATTAAATATTAGTTGCATATAGCTTAATATGATGTGACATGTGAGCCTTATTAACATACTGGTGCATTTTAAAGCCTTGGTTAAATGTCATAACACACTGCTTCTTACATTTTGGTCATATAATCTATGACTCATGTATTGGTCATATGGTGTAACATATTGGTGATATAATTGGTAATGCCTATTGTGACACAGTTCTGTTATAACCTAATGGTCATGACACACTGGTTATATATAATGAATTGACCTTACGTCATGACACACTGGTCCTTCACACCATATCATCTCAGAGCCTGTTGGTCATAATGTACACATTATACATGCGGTATATCGCATAACACACTCCGGTTATAAACCCTCATTAACAACGAGCCCGAGTGACTCGTGAGCTCTTCTAAAGCTGAAGTTATGAAATCCGCGTTGCTGTTTTATTTATTTCACTTCAGCAATTTTAAAAGGTGCATGAAGAGCCGTCACACTCCAGCGCAGAGTAATGCGGGGCTGAGCGGCCTGCGCGCCGCTGGTGGCGCTTTAAAAGAAACCAGTGATGCGCACCAACAGCGGCCAAATGAAACACACACACACACACACACACCATGCATGATGAGAAATACACAGCCTACAAAATGCACAAGCAGCAAAAAAGAAAAGTCCACAGTGCTGAATTAGCAGCTCCACCGCTTGCTGGAACTTCCTCCTGGGTTCCTCTCCTCCTCTGATTCCGCGCGCTGCTTTTGCGACCTGTGCATTTTGGCAAATAAATTTCTAATTCTGACAATCTGACAGGATCTGAGAGAGAAATTCAACACCGCTGGCGTTAGCTCAACACTACAAGACTTAGCACTTTAATTGTGCGTGTATAGCTAGGTGTCGTTAGCTGTAATGAGAAAGGACGCAGCTTAAAGGATTCATTATTAAAATAAAATGCGCGAGCTAATCCCCGGCCTCAGCCTTTCATTCATAAAGCATGGTGTGAAATGTAATATAGTGCTCATGTATCATGGTTATATACTGCTCATATATCATCTATAGATCATGGTTATAAAGCTAGAGCATATTAACCAATTTACAGGAACTTCATGCAGATTCATGCTGAGATGAAACCTCCGTTTTACATTAGAGTCACACAGGATGTGTTAATATTCATATGCAGCTGATTGACAGTGAAAACTTCCACACACATGATGGAGCTGCGAGTGTGTGACCTTCAGCAGGACTCTGGAGGAAGTGACACAAGCTGTTTAGGAATCACTTCTGTCTAAATGCACTGAAACTGCTCTGAAACGAGCCTGCTGAAGCCTGAGATGTTCACAGACGAGACATTTTAATAAAAAAAACCCTCTTAAACAGTCTTTAAGGAACAGCAGAAGATTCCACATGAACTTCCACTTCTCACTTTCTCATGTCAGTGTTTCTCATGTCAGTGTTTCTCATGTCAGTGTTTCTAATATCAGTGTTTCTAATATCAGTGTTTCTCATGTCAGTGTTTCTCATGTCAGTGTTTCTCATGTCAGTGTTTCTAATATCAGTGTTTCTCATATCAGTGTTTCTAATATCAGTGTTTCTCATGTCAGTGTTTCTAATATCAGTGTTTCTAATATCAGTGTTTCTCATATCAGTGTTTCTAATATCAGTGTTTCTAATATCAGTGTTTCTCATGTCAGTGTTTCTAATATCAGTGTTTCTCATGTCAGTGTTTCTAATATCAGTGTTTCTCATGTCAGTGTTTCTCATGTCAGTGTTTCTAATATCAGTGTTTCTCATGTCAGTGTTTCTCATATCAGTGTTTCTCATGTCAGTGTTTCTCATGTCAGTGTTTCTAATATCAGTGTTTCTCATGTCAGTGTTTCTAATATCAGTGTTTCTCATGTCAGTGTTTCTCATGTCAGTGTTTCTCATGTCAGGGCTGGAAAGTTCTAAGCATAAAGGGTTCAATCAAGTTTTTCAGCTCAGTGTTCACTAAGTAGTCAAATAATCTACTTCTAAAACACACAAACACACACATCGAGAAAAGTGTAACCTTTTTGTGGTTATTGTTTGTCGAGAATCAAAATAAAGAATTAAAAGAAAGAAATCAAAATAAAAATCCATTTTCACCTCAGATGAATTTCCAAAAGAGGAAAACACACCCCGAGTCCTGATGAGAGACTTTATCTCCTAATAAACACGTTTATATGTTCTTTTCTTTTCTTTTCTTTTCTTTTGCATTTTTATGTTCTCTAATTAATAATGTAAATCTTTTCTATGCCTGTATTTTTCTGAAAATAAAAATCACAGAGTGATAAAAGACAAAAAAGCCTAATTGAGTGTGTTGTGTTTTGCCCGTTTGTGAAGCTTAACACAATATTGTAATTAGCAATAAATATGGCGAATTATTATTATTATTATTATTATTATTATTATTATTATTATTATTATTATTATTATTATTGTTGTTGTTGTTGTTGTTGTTGTACATTTAGAATTTTGATGACTTTTTAAAGAATTATTTAAAAACATCAGTTTCTGCGAGATGAACATTGCTTTTATTATAATCATAATCTGGTTGTGTTCACATTGCTGATAATCCTGATTATAATTATAACTGAGCATGTAATCACATCATTGCATATTTTAAAGCAAGTGTCTGTTTACAAAAGGTTTTAATTTTCCTCATTAATGTTTCCCTCACAGCCATAACACGGCTTGTTTTAGAAACTTTAAACTCTGTCGCGGTAATTAGATCCACTCTCTTTAATCCGAGAGATTCTTCAGGATTAACACTTTACCACCTGCACGATAATAACACACCGCAATGCACACGATTATACACCAACACACACCAACACACACCATACTGCACACGATTATACACCAACACACACCAACACACACCATACTGCACACGATTATACACCAACACACACCATAAACTCGGTATTATTGGTGTATTCAGATGAATACTAACGTCACTTCGCGACTTTTCACTCCGCTTTTGTTTTGTTTTGGTTTGTTTTTTTTTCCTTCTTTCTGCTTTTAAGCTTTTTATGCCTTCATGTAAGCGTCATGAAGATCTTTAGTCGCTCATCAAACTCAGTTCATTCGGTAAAAATCTGAACATGGTCATAAGTTTGTGTTTTTATTTGTAAAAATGTGGCCCGAAAAAAAAAACTGGACAGAAATTCACAGCAGCCGAAGAACAAAAGCAAACTCAAATCTGCGTTTAAGAAAAGAAAAGAAAAGAAAGAAAAGTGAAAGCCGGGTTTAATTTGTGTTTTCCTCTCTGAGTAAAGAAGGGATTTGGGCTCTTTTTTTTAGCAGCTCGCAGATCACAGAGCTCAGACTGCGACTCCATTCAGAGGCTCTCATATCGGGGTCACACTGCATCACCCCGACTTCCTGTTGGGCTTTAACACACACACACACACACACACACACACACACACACACACACACACACACACACTCGGAAACGTATGGCATATATATCACATTTTATGTATTATATACAGAAATAAATAATGACTCCGCCCCTCATCAGAGCCTTTACACTTCCTCTCCGTGTTCTTGAGTAAACCTGCATCATGGGAGTTTAATCTTTTTAAAAGTGCGTGTTTTTCACAGAGCTCACGTGCTCAGGAGGACCAGTCTGTCCAAACATCTGCATCTGACCCGCCTTTAAAGCACAAAGTCATAAAAGCTGCTCATTTCTCATGAATAATCTCATTTTAATGTGAAGTTCCTTATAACATCATTTCATTACTAGGTGCAGAGTCGCTCTGTTGATCAGCAACAGGTCACGTGGTTTATCTTATCTTCCACTTTTTTTTTTTTTGTTAAAGTTTAATTATTGTAAAAAATTGTTAAAACAGAACCGCAGCCAGATGTTCCAGCTGCTGAGCAATAAGTGCGCGTGGAGACTCTTTTATTCCTTTTTTTTTATCTGTATCTATTAGGCAGATTTGTGTTTAATAGCTGGAGTGTGTGTGAAGTGTAATTACGCTCGCAGGTTTGTAAGAATTCGTACGCAAAGGACAAGCAGTCAGAGTCAGGGTGAGGGGCGGGGCCAGCACTCTCTCTCTCTCTCTCTCTCTCTCTCTCTCTGTGTGTGTGTGTGTGTGTGTGTGTGTGTGTGTGTGTGTGTGTGTGTGTGTTTAGATCATCCCCTTTTTTCTAAAATAATGATTAGAACCCATTGAGCTGCTTGAACCAACAGAACAGAACAGAAAATCATCTTCAGGTCATCAGACATCTGAGATTCTCTGAAGGTGCATCCGGCTTTTGAATTCTCTTTACACGTGATATAAAGTTCTCTTTAAGTTCTACACGTTTTTGTCACTTGTTATGAGTAACGTCAGAGGATGTAATGTTTTCAGCTGTGTTTGTGCAAGCTAGCCTGACGTAACCGGACAGTGTTGCTGGCCCCGCCCCCTGAGCTCCATTAGTTCCCGTTGGTACACGATTTGATCATGTGACTGGAACTGGAACCATTGGTGCTGGAACCAGTGATCGATGTGGAAAGAAAAGTTCCGCTGGTTTTGTGCTAAACGTTTTTAAGTAGTTCGTGCAAATGGCGGAGGATTCAAACACGTCATTAAATAAATAAATAAATAAATAAATAAATACAGTAAATGCAGTACTACTTAATAGTAATAATAATAATAATAATAATAATAGTAATAATAATAATAATAATAATAATAATAGTAATAATAATAATAATAATAATAATAATAATAGTAATAATAATAATAATAATAATAATAATAATGTTCAAACCAATAACAAGAAAATGAAAAAATCTTCTTTAGGGTTCTGAAATATTCTACAATATTTCTTTTCATTAACTTTAAATGTGTGTCATATTTTGTGCTTGTATAAACAAGATGTTTA
>JAKKZN010000021.1:792135-804994 GCA_033441825.1 Pangasius elongatus
GTTCCCACCAGCCTCCTGGAAACAGTTGCATCAAGCATGCCGAAATGAGTGTTTGAAGTTATCACCAAGAACGGTGGGGCTACTCACTACTGAATATTTTTTTTGACACTTTTAGTTCTGTTGTGAGTATTTTTGGGCTATAGTCTTTTGATCAGCTGATGAACAGCCTGTTTGAGTTTAAATGCAGTTTTCAATAAATTTCCAATCTCTCTTTTTTTGTCTCTTACTCCTTTTTCCTCTTTTGACATTTTGAAGCAGTTCTTACAACCTGGTTATGATCCACCAGCGCGAAATGCAAAATACTTGGAATGCTTCCACCGGTCTTAATATTTTGTTCAGGAGTGTATATATAAAGGTACAGTTAGATGGTGGTCTTGAAAAATTAAATCTATAAGCTGTATGTTTCTTCCGGTCTTTTACTGTATTCTGAACACTATTCACTGTTTCATAAAGTTCAGTGTCATTTTCTGATGGTGTCTCACAAGTAATGTATGTGTCCATAAATTCAGCAACCACAGGATTATTGTCTACATCATGATCATTGAGATTGGAGCATTTTCCACTCAAAACAGACAGTGAATGTGAGGAGAACTACGCTGTTGAATTTCAACATAAAAGTAGTCTTTTATCTTACCAAAAGGATTAGCTGATGATAATTACATCTTTCAGAAAAACAATAGCATCTATGATCAAACCTCAGTATTCTTTGCAGGGAATCAGAGTTTGTTAGCAAGAAACTTTTCTCAGAACCTTTGTGTAATGCATTTGCGACATTAGAAATAATTTTTAACCTCTGATATATACTGTGCATAAAAAATAAAATCTGAGCAAAACCTCCATCTGCATTTAATATTCTTGCATTCAGGTATCGTGACAATGTAATTTTTTCCCCCTTTGTTCATTGTGATGTTGGGCCACCAGTAGGATAGGTAAGCACTTTGCCTTATTGGTTTTATCTGATAACAACCTAACAGGACTGTTAACTTCACCTGAGGCTACATTTTAGTACATCATAAATGCTGGTCAATTATTTCTAAACCCAGATCAACAGGTTGGAGTGATGTGTCAGACAAAAGACCACTTTGATCTTTAATATATGTTATGTCTTCCTCTGAGTGATCTTCAGGTCCTTTCTCATCTTCACTCTTATCTGCTACATCTTGTTCCTCTATTTCATAATCATCATAATCATAATCATTCTCTACATCATCAGGTTCAAACAAAGAGTTTACCCACTGCTCATAAAAAAACTCCACATCATTATACCACTTATTGTGTCTCAACAAATAACACAGTGCATTTCTGACGTGATCAGTGTGAACATATTTATATTCATAACGGCATTTATACGATACTTTTCATTTCAGTTTTATTCTAATCATGTGGTCATCACATTCATTACGTGTGGGAATATGTGAGTTATCTGTGGTATTTATACACACACTACAGGTTCATGGCTGCCTTTCTGTTTTCCATGGGAAGACAAAGCAACTTCACACCCCTGAGAGAGTTGACCTCTGCTTTTATAGCAATGCCTTCTACATTCATTAACCTGTTTTCTGGACAATAAACAATGACAGACACAACACACAAATTCTGGGCCTCTATTAACTTTTTGACAAAATTGGTTAATAGTAAAAATCAATGTCTTTCTGTCTCTCATGCTGTTTTGCATAACTTTCAGATCTTTTTTGTATTTTACTGGTACAAAGGTTTTCATCATCATGGTATCACATCTTAGAACATTCACATACTCTTCCTTTAAAGGTAGGATTTCTGTGCTATCTATTCTTAGAATATTCACATACTCTTGCTTTAAAAGCATTATTGCTTTTATACTTGCTCTGAGAGTACTGTTGAACACATTTCTGAAAAAGAACATTGCTGGAATACTTAATCTTTGAATGCTGACACTTTGACTGCTGAACATCATTGTCTTTCTGATATTGTCTTCTAAGGTGTTGAAGTTTTTTCTCCTTGTAATCACTGTCTTTACTGGCTGTAATCACTGTCTTCACAACATTTTCTTTTAGAATTCTCAATCTTATTCTGCCTATACTCATTGTATTCACAATAGTTAGTTTTTGAGCTCTCAATCTTTTTCTGCCTGCATTTACTGTCTTCATAATCTATTGTTTTAGAGTTCTCATTCTTTTTCTGCCTGTAGTCATTGTCTTCACAATATTTTGATTTTAGGCTGTCTACTTTTTCTGCCTGAAATCACTATTGCTGTGGTATCTTTCATGTTCTATTTTACATTTGGAGTACTCTGCTTTGTCATTTAACTTCCATTTTCGCAGACATTGCTTTATGATCTCATCAACCACTTCAATTTTACATACTTCTGCACAAACATTTTCTTGATTACTATGTTTACTCTTCTCTTAAGTATCACACAAATTTGGAACTGTTAGCTTCAAGGTATTTCACAACTGCATGTCTATTGCAAATGTTGAACCCTCCTTTATGACATATCTTTAATGTTAACAAACATGCCTCAAACTGTAGCAGAGCCCTCTGGTATGCTTCCTCTATATACATAGAAACATCCTGCAAGGCTTCATCATAAATATCAACACCAATACAAGTAGTGAATCACCCTACTTTACTGAAACTGTATACAAACTGTATTACAGTTTGTGTGCACTGTTACCAATTCCGCAAACAGAAATATAATCACACTGCAAACCGCTGATCACCCTGATGGTAGGAGCCTTGTATTACTTTCTCTGGAAAATCAGTAGAGTAAGTGACATGCAGAGACCTGCTAATAATTTCATTGCCAAGATTATGGCAGAGTTAGAAACAGAGTTTAGATTAAAATGTTGTTCAAACTTCTTATGCATCTTCTTTGTTCATCTTTTGCATATTTGTCTTTGCTTTGTTGTTTCAGTCATACAATGTTCATCGTTTGCATCATTTGGTAGAGATCATATGATGTTGTTCATCTTTTGCAATATTTGTGTTTGCTTTGCTATTTCACATGCATATGATGCTGTTCATTTGTTTCATATTTCTGAACACTATTTTGTATACTTTCAGTCCTACAGTTTTCATCAGTGAATTATCTAAAACTTGTGCTATGTTTGACTTTCCTTTGTGTACTTCATCCCCTTGATAATGCTTTACTCCACTTTGAATTTTTCCTGTTTGAATAATTCGTTCTCTATTTGTTCCTTTGTCTTTCACATTTATGATGTGTTGAGAGAAGGAACATATCACAATTGTTAAGTTATTTGCAAGCATAAACACAGTCATCAGAATTGTTTTTACCCATTTAAGAACCTCATAATGACACATCACAATGGTTCAAATAAATTGCTCAATTGAGCAATGTGACTTAATATTTGATGTACAATATTTGAGCCACTTGTTTTGACTTTAGCTAAATATAGGCATAGCAAACAATTCTGTTGCCCATGTTCCAACATATTTTATGCTTGATTCCTTGATATAATTGTATACAGAAGAATGTGTCTCTCAGACTACAGAGAAAAATGTCAGATTTGCTTCCATATATTTAACCACTGCTAATCTAATTTTCCATTTGTGATTACACTACTTCCACTTATCACTAATGATAATGCCCTAAAAAGTAGGTGCCATCACCAACTAAGGGGTGTACATTGACATGGTGTGTAGTGGAAAATTTTATTTGCATGTATCATTGACCTTTATGTCTAGACAGGTCATGAGGGAAAAGAGATTTTGGAAAGACATTTGCTGTTGCTCAAGGAGGAAAAATAAGAAGTGAAATAAGCCCAGTTCCTGTTTTCTAAGTGTTCCAAATGTCAGCTAGATGTCGAAGGCTAGTAACTGAGAGTTATAATAATAGGCAGAATTAGAACCTTGTGTAATTATGTCCATAAAAGGTAATGAAAATGCTCTGAAGGGATGGAAAACAATGTATAAAAGGGAGCACCAGAAAGGGGAAGCATCTCTTCTGGGTGCATGACTTTTGTACTGAAGACATCTTGCTGCAGCAATAAATTTTATACTCTTGCTTCTTCTGCTCAACCTTGTCTGCTGAATTTATTTACCTCTATTTCTAGATTTCCACGACAGGTGTTAAAATTGTCTGCTGATACATATGTTTAACTTTAAGCACAATTTTTGTTTTAATATCCAGGGTAGTCAGAGGACAAAAGTGAAAAGTACTATGTGATTCATTGACTACAATAACCTCTTGTTCCTTATATACATCAGCATTTCCTAAATTAATACTACTGTTACATAGTACATTTTCAATTTGTTTATGACCACTTTCAACAATTGTGCTAAACAGGTGTTGACCACTTCCATACAATAATTTGTCACTTTCTGAGATATTTACAGTCTGAGAATCATGTATATATTTTACTGGTTTTGACTTTATGTCAACATATTCCACTGCCTCATCAAAAAGCTTTGCAATATTTCTTAGGTCTGCAACATATATTGGAGATATTTAACCATTTTGGTCCTTTGAGTTCAGGCCAAACCTCCTCAGACATCCTTTGAGAAAAAGGCTGAACTTTAGAAGTAATAGTTAAGGGCCTTTTAGCCGCTTCGGTCTGTCGAAACCCCTTCTAGCATGGCATCTGGACAAGATTTAAAAACACAACCCATATTTAACCTTGATTGCATTTACAACAAAGTGAAATTTTCATATTTCCAGACTGCTATACTGTAAATAACACTTTACAGTAAACAATATAGTGAAAGCAAATTCATAAGAATTGATCTACATTACTATTATCTACATACTATCACCAATGAATTTAATGTTTTTCTCAACAAATACCTTGTGCCACAATTTAACATGCACAAGTGGGCATAAGAAAACAGAGCTTATTATTTATTACTGAATTCAGGAACATAGTATGAGTTATGACAAGGGAGTTCACCTTCTGATAAACCAAATTTTATATTATCAGTTAAATTGACAGACTGCCAAAAACAACAGCAGCTCATGTAAACCTGTTTAAACTTGTAAACATAAATACACAAAAACACAGTGTTCAGTCTGAAATGTAGTCCTCTATAGATTTCCCACGATATCATAATTTGTGCAGCGGTACGGTGTCCGCATTCCAACTACTTAAACCGGTATTAGCGCTACTTGGACGCTAGGTGGTGCTATGGGGTAATTTTCTCTCCACAGTTGCCTAAACAATAACGTAAAGCAGTGTGATTCTAAACTTTGAATTTTACTTTTTTACTTATTTTAATTAAACATTAAAATAAAACAGAAAAAAATAAAGAAAATGAAATTATTAATTTACACACTTAGAGGATTAGTTGTACCAAAAATGCAGGACACGTGCAGTGCGTTCATTGCCTGTGTGGAAAAATGGAGTAACTGCGCAGGTGTGTCTACGTGGGTCATTCACAGAAAAGAGTAATCATGCGTAATCTAAAACAACCTGTTGAAAAATATAATAGGCACTGTTCCTGATTTTTCTCATTTTAATATCAATATTTAGTAACAGCCTCAGATGCAGGATATTTTCACTGCTTTGAAGCAGGGATTATTATTCGTTACCACGGCAACCGCTTGGGCGTCCGCGTTGAACGCGCTTCTCGTGTATGAAAAGTATCTGCACACATGAGACCCGGCAAGGTCACAAGAAAACCTCCTCGTGTACCATTTAAAGATGCCCTTTAGGCGACATTATTCAAGACTATTCTATCGGTTAGGATTTTGATAATAGGAACTATTGTTGTCAAGTAAGTTTCATGCATAATGTTCCCCAGTGTAAACCGTTATAAACGTTTCATAGCGATATCGTCCATAATGACTAGTATAACCGGTGTTACCATATACCGTGGCAAACCTACGTAGCACATGAGTTTTACGGGCTTGCTTGCTTAACCGAAAGCATGAAAAGCAGCCAATCGCAGTGCAAACGTAAATGCTGCACAGTGCAAATGCATTATACAATTACATTATTGCATTATTGCATTATTGCATTAAACAACTATTCACGAGCTTCGGTCGACTGACTCACACCGCTTTTTTTCACAGTCGCACACAGTAATTTTTAAGTCGCAAATGGGACTGAACAGATTGCACTGTAGAGCCCTGAAATATGACCTACACACTGATCTACAATGTACAATTGGATTCATCATGACTTCACAACTGTGAAGCCACCGCGCCACCATATTGCTATACCCTACATTCTATTGAATTAATAATAATAGTAATAATAATAATAATAATAATAATAATAATAATAATAATAATAATAATAATAATAATAATAATGTTCACACCAATAACAAGAAAATGAAAAAATCTTCTTTAGGGTTTTGAAATATTCTACAATATTTCTTTTCATTAACTTTAAATGTGTGTCATATTTTGTGCTTGTATAAACAAGATGTTTAGCAATGTTTTATTTGTGTAGACTAAAATCATTCTGTTGTTTTAAAATTGCTTTATAATTTATTTTTTTAAAGGAGTGTTTTAAAGACATGGTTGTAGCTACAGTATCACATCTGCAGTAAAAACAGATTTGACTTTAAATTCACTGAAACTCAGACAGGAAGTTAGACACAAGGCCTGAGGAGTGTGTGATCTGAGCAGCACGAGATTACAGAAGATACACATGACGATATAAAATGTCAGAATGTTATATTATTATTATATTTATTATAGATCAGATTATAGATTATAGATTATAGATTATAGATCAGATTATAGCCGCCATTTTGCGCGCACGTGAGTCCATATTATAATTAGACTTTAATTATATCTTAAAGAGTTACTGGTCAAGATGCAGGTTTTAAATAAATGTGTGTGTGTGTGTGTGTGTGTGTGTGTGTAGTCTGTAGAGCATGAAAGCAGTAAAAAAAAAAGGCAGAGTGTGAAGGAAAGCAGGAATGAAAGCTTTTCTCCTTGTTTGGGGAAAGTTTTTTTTTTTGCTTTTGTGTGTCCGAGGTCAGGCATCAGCGCCTCACACACACACACACACACACACACACACACACACGGTAACGCTCAGTGATCATAGAAAATGGAAATCCCTCTCCGTCAAAAGATTTTCTTCTCCTTTCTTTTCTTTTTCTTTCACCTTCTCAGTCATTCAAGGTTAAAGTCAGAGAACACTTTGACGCAACATCCGCTCATGTCCTCACTTCCTGCAGCGACTAATGATGGATTTACATTTCTATTTATTTATTTCACAATTCAAAAGCAGACGCAAGTGAGAGATCTGTGTTTCCTTCTTTAAAGAGCACGTGACTGGATCGTTATTTCACCATTTATTTAATCTCCTCGCATCATAAACATTTACATCACAGGAACATCATTTCCCCCAAATCCTGACGTCACTTTCTACCTTTTCTCCTTAACAGACTACTTCCGGTTTGAGGACGTCACCTGCTTGCTCAGGTATCAGGTGTTAAATCTGTAATCTCTACAGCTTCGTGCTCTCAGGAGGAAATGTGAAGGTCCTTCGTGTTATAAATCATTTTCAGTCTGAAACTAAAACAAACCTGTAAAAAATCCGCTTTCAAACTAAAACCGGTTCTTTTATGGACTCATCATCAATAATAAATCATTTTCTAGCAGCTTAAAAAAAATTACCTTTTTATTATTTATCTTTTAATATTCTTTATTATTCTTTTTTATTCTCTTAATCGCGATGCACACGAGAGATTTAGACTTTTAGACATTTCACGCTGTATTTACGCTTCTGAACGCGTTTTTATTTCTATTGTTTATTTTATTTCCAGGCTTTTTATACGCATGACTCGTTTGTTTGTTTGCACACCTGATGTTTATGCATAGATCACGCGTTTTCCACGTGATTTTTCCCCGCACTTAATTCATTCTTTGTCACATGTGTGTATCTGTAACGCTTACATGTTTATGTGTGATTTTATTCCTCATCTGTTTACACGTCGCGCTCAGAAAGGTCGTTTTTGTTCCGATATATACCACGTGATTTTATTTGCACGTGATTTTTGTTTTACAAGATTCGTTTATTTTCACGTGTAGTGTTTTCACATACTTTCTTTTTCACGTGATATCACATTATTATTATTATTATTATTATTATTATTATTATTATTATTATTATTATTATTATTATTATTATTAAGGTTGCTGTAAAGTCAGAATGAAGCACAGAGATGAATCAGAGCTCACGAGTTCATGTTTAGAGGAAGTGTTCCTGTGTGTGTGTGTGTGTGTGTGTGTGTGTGTGTGCATGACTTTTGGCTTCAGCATCAGTCCGACATCTTTATTAATGCAGTGGAGATGAATATGGAGCTGAGGCTTCATGGCGCAGAGGAAGTGGCCTGTCTCCTCCGCTTTTTGTTCCGCGATAATGAGCGAGCCAGATGCTGGAGTGTGAAAGAGGAGTGCGTGTGTGTGTGTGTGTGTGTGTGTGTGTGTGTGTGAGGAGGAGGAGGGACATCACACCACATCACTCCTGTCCTTCATCTACACCATCAACACTTCAGGAAGTAAAACCTCTTCACCATCATCACACCTCATCAGTAAGTTTTTTTTAAAACAAAATATTTTCCTTTTCTTTACACTTTTCCTTTTTTTCCTCTTTAACCCTTATCATCATCTGTTCGGCTCGAAATGATCTAAATTTATTACTTAAGCTGGAATGTACTTATATACAAACTTGGCTGAGTTTCTCTAACAGGAAATATATATATTTAACTTTATTTATTTTACACACAGGAATAATACTAAGTGCTGAAATATCAACTCACACCAACTGCTTTATACAGAAATAAAACAAATCTGTGAGGTCACTCTGTTAGCTACACACACACACACACACACACACACACACACACACACACACACACACACACACACCTGCATGCGCGAGCTTTCCCAGCTATAACAAGACCATTTCCTCTGTATTTTTATTGTTACTGTTTCTAAAAAACACACAGATGTGTGACAGACTCGAGGTTGTATTAGACGTTGGATGATTTTATTTCAGATTTGATTTTCTCTGAGTTTATGATCCATAAACCATCGCAAACTGGCGACCAGGACGCACCGGATGTCTCTCTTTCTTCTGTCCCGTAAACCGGAATTTATTCAGCTCATAAACTTCCATCTGAATGAGCTGGAAAAGTTTTTTTATTCTTCCTTCTTTCCTTTTTCCTTCTTTCTCTCTAAACCACGTCAGACTGTCAGTCCTCACATCAGTTTTATTCCGATTTTTACTGCAATTATAAAACAACAGCATGCAGCACTTTATTTATGAAAATGTGTGTAATGTGTGTAATGTGTGTAATGTGTGTAATGTGTGTAACCTCAGGTCCAATTCAGTTTAAACACAGAACTGTGAAAGTTAAAAGCTTTTTTTCTGCACTGAACCCTTAATTAATACATTTTATTTAAAAAGGTAATTTATAATTTATACCTAATAATTCATCACCTCTGATTTTCCAAAAATTGTTTAAAACTAAATGCAAACTAAAATCACTCGTTTTATTTTCTAATATAGAATATAATCTTACAGTTTTTTTATGAGAAAAAAGCCTCACAAACCTCCCAAAATTATTCATTTAAAAAAAGATTTTTTATGAAATATCTAATTAATCTCTTTATTGCTTTATTTACTGCCAATAAAAATAAATAAAGCAATATTTATTTCTATTTTTACTCTATATGAAATGCTATTTTTAAAATATATATTATAAAGATTTATTTATTTATTCCAAAATACCATTTTATTATTATTATTATTATTATTATTATTATTATTATTATTATTATTATTATTATTATTATTATTATTATTATTATCAGCGTGTAAGCGTCACTGGTTTCTGTTTTCTTGTTTGTTTGTTTGTTCTGTTTGTGTACACTGCTTTGTTCTAACCCATTTTTGCTCTTAATGTTTATTTTAAATGTGTTGTTTATAATAACCGGAAGTTTGTTTATTATTTTGTAGGAATTTCACAAACCCTGTGAAATATTAAAAAAAGAAGAAGAAGAAGAAGAAGAAGAAGAAGCCATGAACAGTTCTACTGTATACAGAAGGAGAAATACTGCGGTTAGAAACGCGACCTCACGCGCGTGTGCGCACAGGTAAGAGTGGAAAGGTGTGCGCTTTTTTTAATTGGCTGTCGCGCGATGACGCCACAAACCGGGCGTTCTTTAACCTCGAGTTTTACACTGAAAACTAAAAGGAAGAAACACACACACACACGCACACACACACACACACACACACACACACACACAGAGGAACGGTGTGAGAAAAACAGAGAGAGAAACGGAGAAGGAGAGAGAGAGAGAGAGAGAGAGAGAGAGAGAGAGAGAAAATCAGCTTGCTGAGAGTGAGGTCATTTAATAAAACCAGGCCAAGAACACACACACACACACACACACACACACACACACACACACACACACACACACCTTCCTTTGTTCAGCAGGATCAGTCTCTGTGTCACAGCACACACCAGGTTTCTCTCTTCTCTCCTCCTGCGCAGGAATTTCTTCATTTTAAAAGAAAAAAAAGGGAAATGAATATAAACGTTGCTGAGTTTCACAACCACAAACCCACGTCACCAGTCAGGTTAAGGCGAGGGCGTGTTAAGGTCAGGGCGTGTTAAGGCGAGGGCGTGTTAAGGCGAGGGCGTGTTAAGGCGAGGGCGTGTTAAGGTGAGGGCGTGTTAAGGTGAGGGTGAAGGTGGGGCGTGTTAAAAAACTTTATTTTAATGTAAGGATGAGGATGAGGATGATGATGATGATGAGGATGAAGAAGAAGATGAGGGTGAGGATGAGGATGATGATGATGATGATGATGATGATGTTTGCTTTCTAAATGAAATGGAATTACAGATTAAAATGCTTTTGATTTTTAAATCAGTTTTATAATTAATATAAAAATACACTTTCACTCTGCAAGAGTTCAACTCCTACAGCTTCTAGCATGAATCTTTGTCCACACACACACACACACACACACACACACACACACACACACACACACACGGAGCTCATTTAAGCTTTAATGTTTAAAGTGTGTGTTCGGTGTCACTTAAACCCGGATGCATTTAAATTGGATTTTAAAGCTGAGATTAAAACGAGTCATTAGCGCTCAGATATAAAATAATCCTGAGTTCCGCTTCGCTGATTTTCTTATTTCTTCACTGTGACAGTATCACTCTGTCTTCATGACCGTGTGTGTGTGTGTGTGTGTGTGTGTGTGTGTGTGTGTTCAGAAGGAAAGTTTAAAAAGTCAGACAGGTTTGTTTAATGTAGTTCAACTTCTAATATTAATATTAATAATCTTATCTTTATTTTAAAAAATCTTGATGTGCTCAGTGTGAACATTTGCGCTGGACAAACTGAAGCGAGGAAAAATATAAAATACTAAAATCTCATTCGCTCTGAAAAAGGAGGACTGAAGTGTTATGGGGTGGAATTTATATCGACTGCAGCTTTAACGTCATTTAAAGTACATAACTGTAATGAGCCTTTTAATTCATTCACCCAGAGACCCCAACACACTCCCAGATACCCCAACATGCTCCAAAATACCCCAACACACACCCAGATACCCCAACACACACTCATATATCTCAACACACACCCAGAGACCCCAGCACACACCCAGATACCCCAACATAAACACCCAGAGACCCAACACACACCCAGATACCCCAACACACACCCAGATACCCAACACACACCCAGAGACCCCAACACACTCCCAGATACCCCAACATGCTCCAAAATACCCCAACACACACCCAGATACCCCAATGCACACCCAGATACCCCAACACACACCCAGATACCCCAACACACATCCAGATACCCCAACACACACCCAGAGACCCAACACACACCCAGATACCCCAACACACACCCAGATACCCCAACATAAACACCCAGATACCCCAACACACACCCAGATACCCCAACATAATCACCCAGAGACCCCAACACGCTCCAAAATACCCCCAACACACTCCCAGATACCCCAACACACACCAGATACCCCAACACACACTCAGATACCCCAATGCACACCCAGATACCCCAATGCACACCCAGATACCCCAACATGCTCCAAAATACCCCAACACACACCCATATACCCCAATGCACATCCAGATACCCCAACACACACCCATATATCCCAACACACATCCAGATACCCCAACACACACCCATATATCCCAACACACATCCAGATACCCCAACACTCTCCAAAATACCCCAACACACACTCATATACCCCATACACTCCCAGACCACACTCCCAGATTCCCCAACACACACCTAGGGACCCAACACGCTCCAAAATATGCCAAAACACACCCATATACCCCAATGCACATCCAGACCACACTCCCAGATTCCCCAACACACACCCAGATACCCCAACACACACCCAGATACCCCAACACGCTCCAAAATACCCCAACACACACCCATATACCCCAACACACACCCAGATACCCCAACATAAACACCCAGATACCCCAACACACACCCAGATACCCAACATACACCAATGCAAACTCAGATACCCCAACACGCTCCAAAATACCCCAACACACACCCATATACCCCATACACTCCCAGACCACACTCCCAGATTCCCCAACACACACCCAGATACCCCAACATGCTCCAAAATACCCCAACACACACCCAGATACCCCAATGTACACCCAGATACCCCAACACACACCAATGCTAACTCACACCCAGATACCCCAACACACACACCCAGATCACACACCCAACAAAACACCCATATATCCCAACACACACCCAGATACCCCAACATAAGCACCCAGATACCCCAACACACACCCAGATACCCCAACACACACCCAGATACCCCAACACACACTCATATACCCCAAC